>AWOL01S0055061.1:26998-56920 GCA_000715115.1 Nicotiana otophora | reverse complement strand
ACGCCCACCCGCCCGTCACCTAGTATGTGCATCACCTCAACACCAACCATATAACACTAAATCTAGGGATTCATAACCCCACTACCAAGTATAGAAGTGTTATTTACCTCAAACCACGCAAATCACAACTCCAACAAGTCCCTGCCTCATGAATCGCCCTCTGAACGACTCGAATCTAGCCATAAGCAATTTAATACAATCAATACAAGCTATAGAAATTGATTCCATACGATAATAAGTTCTTTAACCAAAGTCAAAAAGTCAACCCAAAAAGTCAACCTCGGGCTCACATCTTGGAACCTGACAAATTTAACAAAATCGGAACACCCATTCAACAACGAGTCCAACCATACCAAAATCATCCAATTCCGGCCTCAAATCGCCTTTCAAATCCTCAAAATATAGCTTATGAAGTTTTCCACAAATTTTTCCAATTTTCCACCTCAAAACACTAATTAAATGGTAAAAACAATGATAGATTCATATATATTAGTCAAATCCGAGTTAGAATCATTTACCCCAATAAACTCCTTGAACATCCCTTCAAGAATAGCCCAAAACTGAGGTCTCTAGCTCAAAAGATGAAAAATGGGACAAAACCCTCGATTTTGAAGTAATATACTGCTTCCTCACTGCCCTTCTTCGCGAACGCGGAAAGTGCCTCGCGTTCGCGAAGCACAAAATCCTCAGCTGCCAAAAATTCTCTTACGTGGATGCTAGTCCTCCCTCGCGAACACGATGACCACAGAACCAATGCCTACACGAATGTGACCCTTCTCACGTGAACGCGAAGGCTTATAGGCTTGGCGCCCCCCACCTGCCTCATCTTTCTTTGCGAACGCGAGTCCCCTCTCGCGATCGCGATTCAAAAACTCCCTATACTTTCACGAACGCGTGGCCTTTTTCACGAACATGAAGAAAAAACTTCACCAGTCACCCAGATACACTTCACGAACGCGAGACCTCTCTCATGAACGCAAACAAGGAAACCAGACACCAGAAATTCTGTAGCCCTACAAGGCCAAACTCAATCCACAATCAATCCAAATCTCACCCGACGCCTCCGGGACCCCATCCAAACATACCAACACATCCTAAAATATCATAAGAACTTAGTTGAACCCTTAAATCACATCAAACAACATCGAAAATGTATGATTCTAGCCCTAGCCTTCAATTTCGAGATTTAACTGAAAATAGGTAATAAGCCAAGCAATTCTTGGGTGTGGGAGTTGTTCATTATGCATGCATGTACTATCTAGGGATGTGGGAAGATTGTTAAGCTCAATTGGGTAAACTTTGGGTAGTGAAATGGAGGAATCCACCATAGGAGGACCTTGAACTCATAATACCCACCTAGTGTTTGATAAAATGCTCAAATGAGCTGGAATTATGAACTCCTTCCTAATTTGTGTTTAATTTTGCTATGTCTCTAAATAGATCGAAGTTGCTAGGATTTTCGGAGCTGTGTAGTGAATTAAGAAAAGCTCAAAGCGAGGTATGAAGGCTAAACTCCTTTTTTGGTATTGGAATTCCCGTGTTCTTACAAAACTCCATCATGTGAAGTTCGAATATGGAACGCTATTGATGTGGGGTATTCAAACTAGTAAAATTGATTTTCGATTGTCATAACGTGTTAGAACCCTCGTGTGTTAATGGTTCTCTGTTTTTGACTTAATTATGTTATAACCCTTTTGGGAAGAAGATCTTGTATCAAATTAATGTAATTAAACACTTATTTCTCATATGATGAAACCTTATGAACTTACACTTGATAAGGCCAAAGGTTCCAAATGGTTGATTTAAAAGGGAACTCTTTTGTACAAACTATTATCATTTTGGGAATCTGAAGTGTGGCATTGTGAATACACCTCCACCCGCATACATTGGGGTGAGGCGGGGCCTCTTTGTGTAGTGTTGTGGTAATGTGAATACACCTCCACCCTCATACATTGGGGTGAGGCGGTAGGCCGCTTTGTGTAGAGTTTGTGGTATTGTGAATACACCTCCTTCTGCATATATTGGGGTGAGACGGCAGGGCCGCTTTGTGTAGAGTTTCTGGTATTATGATTGCACCTACACCCGCATACATTAGGGTGAGGCGGCAGGGCCACTTTGTGTAAAGGTAGTTGTAGAGGATCCCCGACTTAAGAATTTATAAATATTATTGAAAGCTCTTAATAAATTTGCTATGTCTTTAATGACTAACTAAGCCTTTTATTGTTACCATGATTCATCATATTCATATTGTATTTCCAAGTCTTTGCATAGGTGTTTGGTTTTTATGCTAGTACTATTCGACATGTACTAACGTCCCTATTTCCGGGGGCGCTGCATCTTTAATGGATGCAGGTGGTTCCACAGCGGAGGGCATTGACCAGTGATAGTGGTACACTCTCTTCCCGGTTAGTTTGGTGAGCCCCACTTCATTTCGGGGTCGTGCATATTTTGTTATATGCGTATTATGTTTTGAGGTATAGCCGAAGCCTTGTTTCCGGCACTATCATTGTACTCTTTTATATCTATTAGAGGCTCCATAGACATGGTGTGGGTTGTATATTGGTATTGGAAAGTTCAAGATAGTAATGTCATATGTGTATTACATATTCCACTTCAACTATGAAAGTGTATATATTTTGCGATTTTATAAATGAAGTAACTAATGGTGATGGAATTAATGTTGTTCATGAGCCCTCTTGGTGTTAATTAATGAAGTTTACCTTCTCTTTATTTATGGGTGAGTTGGGTAGAAGTAAATCTAGCAGGCTTGCTCGGTCGGGTTATCTCGGTTGAGCGCCGGTCGCGCTCCTCGAGGTCGAGGCGTGACAGAAAACACAAATCGCACCCCAATCCATTCAAGCCTAATGAACTATTGAACTTCCAACTTCTAAAACCAATGCCGAAACACACCAAATCAACTTCGATTGACCTCAAATTTTGCACACAAGTCATAAATGACACAATGGACCTATTCCAATTCCCAGAACCAAAATGCGAGCCCAGTAACAACAAAGTCAACTTTCGGTCAAGCTTCCCAACTTTCCAATTCTTCAACTTTCCAACTTTTGTCAATTCAAGCCAAAACGACCTACAGACCTCCAAATCAATATTTGGACATACTCCTAAGTCCAAAATCACCATACGGAGCTATAGGAATCATCAAAACTCCATTCCAAAGTCATTTACACATAAGTCAACATCCGGTCAATTCTTTTAATTTAGGCTTCCAACCTTGGAACTAAGTGTCCCAATTCATTCTGAAACATCCTCGGAACCAAACCAACCACCCCGACAAGTCACACAACAAAAAACAAACATAGAATAATTAATAAATGGGGGAAGGTTATAATACTCAAAACAACCGACCAGATCGTTACAGTACTTGATGGTTTCATTGTGAGGTTATTGTCTTGACATGTATATTTGACATGTAGGCATATAAATGTATTTTTCTCATTCTATATGGTAAGTGAAATGTCTTATCTGTTGTTGGAAGTTTGAAAAAATCACAATTCCTTGATAAACACATATTTTAGTAATTTCGGTGGAAGATTGGGCTTTGACTATTATACTTGGAAAGCAAGTCTAATTTTTCCGTAAATGTGAACGAGCTGAACATGATATCTTATGAGTTATTTACTTTTACTGTCATCATTATTTCATGAGTTGTTATTGATTATTGGTTTTGGACACTAGTTTTTCTCCGAGCTCGTCACTGCTTTCAGCCCGAGGTTAGGTTTGCTACTTATTGAGTACATGGGGTCGGTTGTACTCATACTATACTCTACACTTTATGTGCATATCCAGGTACTGTTGGACGTGGTGACTGCTAGATTTCGCATCGGTTCTAGCTTGTGGAGAGTACGAGGTAGCTGCTATGTCGTTCACAGACCTTGAAGTTCTCTTTTGTTTATCTTTGTTATCACTTTTCTACCATTTAGATAATTCTGTATTGAGGATTGACTCTGTATTTTGAGATTCCGTTATGCTCATGTACTAGTCAACACCAGATCTTTGGGATGGTTATAGTTGCGTCATTGTTGCTACTTTAAGATATTTATGATTATTCTGCTTTTGAAATTTATTAAGCTTCTGTTAATTGAGTTTATTGTTATTGTGAAATAGTTGCCTAGCAAGCAGTGTTAGGCGTCGTTACGGCTTCGATTGGAGTTTGGGTCATGACAAGTTGGTCTCAGAGCACGAGGTTGCCTATGTATCACGAGTCATGAGCAAGTTTAGTAGAGTCTCATGGATCAGTATGTAGAAGTCTATACGGATATTCAAGAGGCTACCAAACCATTAGGAAACATCACTTTCTTACATTCTTGTCGTGTAGATTTGTTAATTTCGAAGTATGGACCTTTACTCTTCTATTCTCTCACAAATGGTGAGGACACATTTTGCTGATTAGGAGCTGGAGCCCCAAACTGCAACCACTACTAGGGGTAGAGGCCGGGTCCATGGTAGAGCCAGAGGTAGAGGCAAAGCTCAACCTAGAGCACGTGCAGCGGCACCTTATATTGAGCCTCAGATAGAGCAGGAGGAGGAGATCCCTATTCTGACCGAGCTAGTAGGATCAACTCAGGTCCTAGAGGGGTTTATCGCTACCCCAGTGCTTTAGGACGCCCCAGTCCACTTGGTTGGTCTTATGGATAGTGTGGCCCAGGTCGGTATATTTCCTATAGCACCCACACTCCAGAGCAGATGGTTCACGGGTATCATACCCCAGCAATTATACTAGTTGGGGCAGTTCAGCCTGTTGTTGCTACACAAACTGGAGAGAGAGCCACGATGTCAGCTGAGGGACTGAAGAGGTTGGACAAGTTCATCAAGTTGTTTCCTTCTCGCTTAGGTGGTACATATTTTGAGGACCCCTAGGATTTCTTAGACCATTTCCATGATATATTGTGCAACATGTGTATAGTGGAGTCAAACAAAGTTGACTTCATAGTATTTGAGATGCATGGCTCCGCCAAGAGGTGGTGGTAGGAGTATGTTCAGGGCAGACCAGCAGGTTCACCTCCTCTCAGTTGGGCGTAGTTCTCACAGTTGTTTTTATAGAAGTTCATTCCCTTTACTTAGAGAGAGGTCTTCCGAAGTTAATTTGAGCTCCTCCAGCAGGGTAGCATGGCCATTACTCAGTATGAGACCAGATTTGTGGATTTATCATGCCATGCAACTATTCTGATCCCTAGTAAGAGGGAGAGGGTATGGAGGTTTATAGTGTATCAGGCTACAGATGGCTAGAGAGACCGAGGATAACATGTTTTTTACTCGGATCATGGAGATCACCAGGAGGATTGAGCACATTAGAGGTCATAGTAGAGTCGTCATTTTGGAGGATTCAGTGGTGCGTCATTTGGAAGTCGAGGTCAGTTTGTGAGGCGCTAGTGTAGCAGTCCAGTTTATCATTCGCCACCACCTAGCCGAGGAGCTTCAGTATAGTCTTTGTTTAGTGCACTTCCAGCTCAATGCTCTTATCGCACTCCATCAGTTCAAGGTTCGTCAATGGCTCTACAAGCGGCTATTCTGGTTTATAGGGTCCGATTCAGGCCCTGTGGTTATTCCTTGTTCGAGATTATTATGAGTGTGGGGAGTTGGGGCATGTGAGGAGGTATTGCCCCCATTTTCACGGAGGTCCAGTGCAGTAGGGAGGCTAGGCTATGACTCCTGCACCAGTTGCTACACCACCCACTCAGCCAACTCGGGGTGGAGGTCAGTTAGGTGGTGGACAGGCTCGTTGCTATGCATTTCTCCCCAAGTCAGAGGCAGTTGCTTCCGATGCCGTGATCACATGTATTGTTTCTGTGTGCCACAAGGATGCTTCAGTGTTATTTGACCCTATTTCCACTTATTCCAATGTGTTATCATACTTTTCTCATCATTTGGATAATCCTTGTGATTCTTTAGCTATGCCTGTTCATGTATCTACACATGTGGGTGATTCTATTATGGTGGATTGTGTTTATCGGTCGTGTGTGGTTACCATTGAGGGTTACAATACTAAAGTTGATCTCTTATTGCTCAGCATGGTGGACTTTGATGTGATTTTGGGCATGGATTGGTTGTCACGATATCACATTATTCTTGATTGTCACGCTAAGATCGCGATGTTGTCTATTCCGGGGTTACCGTGGTTGGAGTTGAGAGGCTCCTTGGATCATGTTCTTAGTAGAGTGGTGTCTTTTCTGAAGGCTCAACGGATGGTTGAGAAGGAGTGTTTGGCATATTTGTCCTTCGTCAGAGATGCTGGTGCAGATATTCCAACTGTTGAGTCAGTTCCAATAGTGAGGGAGTTCCCAAATGTGTTTCCTGCAGACCTGCCGGGCATGCCACCGGATAGGGATATTGATTTTGGTATTGATTTGGTACCGGACACTCAACCATCTCTATTCCTTCGTATCGCATGGACCCAATAGAGTTGAAGGAACATTTACATGAGTTGCTTGATAAGGGTTTCATCAGGCCTAGTGCGTCACCTTGGAGGTGCACTGATACTATTTATGAAGAAGAAAGATGGTTCTATGAGGATGTACATTAACTATAGGCAGTTGAACAAGGTTACTATCAAGAACAAGTACCCATTACCGTGTATTTATGACTTATTTGATCAACTTCAGGGTGCTAGAGTGTTCTCGAAGATTGATTTGAGGTCGGGGTACCATGAGTTGAAGATCAAGGCTTCAAATATTTTGAAGACTGCCTTTTGGACCTGTTATGGCCATTATGAGTTTTTGGTGATGTCGTTTGGGTTGACCAATGCCCCAACAACTTTCATACACTTGATAAACAATGTGTTTTGGCCTTATCTAGATTCCTTCATCATAGTTTTCATTGATGATATATTGGTGTATTCTTGCATCCGGGTGGATCATGCACAACACTTAAGGATCGTGCTCTAGACTTTTAGGGAGAAGGAGCTATATGCTACGTTCTCTAGGTGCAAGTTTTGGATAGACTCGGTGGCATTCTTAGGTCATGTGGTATCTAGTGAGAGGATTAAAGTGGATCCGAAGAAGATTGAGGCATTTCAAAGTTGGCCCAGACCGTCACCTGCTTCTAAGATTCGGAGTTTTCCTGGGTTGGCTGGGTATTATCACCGTTTTGTGGAGAGGTTTTCATCTATAGAAGCCCCATTGACTAGGTTGATTCATAAGGGTACCCCATTCAGGTAGTCTGAGGAGTGTAAGGAGAGTTTTTAGAGGCCCAAGACTGCATTGACTATAGCTCCAGTTCTGGTTTTGCCTTTGGTACCGGGTTTTTATACAGTCTATTATGATGCTTCAAGGATTGACATTGAGTGTGTGTTGATGCAGGAGGGGAGAGTAATTGCTTATGTTTCACGTCAATTGAAGCCCCATGAAAAGAACTAACCCATGTAGGATTTGGAGTTAGCAGGCATTGTTCACATGCTTAAGATCTGGTGGCACTATCTTTATGGCGTATCTTGTGAGGTGTTCACGGATCAAATGAGTATCCAACACTTATTCAAGCAAAATGATCTGAACTTGAGGCAATGGAGGCGGTTAGAGATACTAAAGGACTATGATATCACTATTTTTTATCATTTTGGGAAGGCCAATATGGTCGTCAATGCATTGAGTAGGAAGGCTTAGAGCATGTGGAGTCTTGCTTTTATTCCGGTTGGGGATAGACCGTTAGCTTTGGATATTCATGCTTTGGCCAACGAGTTCATGAGGATGGATATTTCGGAGCCCAATAGGGTTCTTGCTTGTGTTGTATCACAACCAGCCTTATTAAAGCGCATCAAGGCGCGTTAGTGTGATGATCCCCACTTGCTTTTCCTAAGGGACACAATGCTGCTTACTATTGGTGATGACTGGGTATTGAGGCTTCAGGGCCAGATTTGTGTGCCTAATGTGGATGGGTTGCAAGAGTTGATATTTGAGGAGGCCCATAGTTTGCGGTATCCCTTTCATCAGGTTGCCGCAAAGATGTACCGGGACTTGAGGCAGTACTATTGGTGGAGGAGGATGAAGAAAGATATTATTGAGTGTGTTTCTTGGTGTGTGAATTGTCAGCAGGTGAAATATGAGCATCAGATATCGGGTGGTTTGCTTTAGAGGCTAGATATTCCAGAGTAGAAGTGGGAGCATATCACTATGGATTTTGTAGTTGGGCTTCCACGAACCTTAAGGAGATCTGATGTAGTGTGGGTTATTGTGGACAGACTGACCAAGTCTGCCCACTTCATTCCAGTCATGACTACCTACTCTTCAGAGCAGTTGGCTCAGATTTATCTTCGTAAGATTATTCTCCTTTATGGTGTGCTCATGTATATTATCTTGGATCGAGACACACATTTTACATTGCATTTTTCAAGAGCACTGCAACATGATTTAGGCACACGGGTCGCTGAGTGCGACATTTCATCCCAGACGGACGGACAATCCGAGCATACTATTATGATATTAGAGGATATTTTGCAAGCATGTGTCATTTATTTCGGGGGATCATGGGATCATTTTCAGTCGTTAATAGAGTTTTCCTTCAACAATAGCTATCAGTCGAGTATGCAGATGGCTCCTTATGAGGCCTTATATGGGAGGCGATGTTGTTCTCCGGTTGGTTGTTTGAGCTCGAGGAGGCTAGGTTGTTGGGCACTAATTTGGTCTGTGATGCTTTGGAGAAGCCAAAGTTAATCTAGGAGCGGCTCCATACAACATAGTCTAGGCAGAAGAGTTATGCTAACAGGAAGGCTCGTGATGTGGCATATATGGTGGGTGAGAAGGTACTACTCTGAGTTTCGCCCATGAAGGGTGTGATAAGGTTCGGGAAGAAGGGCAAGTTGAGCCCTCGGTATATTGGTCCTTTTGAGGTGCTAGAGAGAGTTGGAGAGGTGGCCTGCAGACTTGCCTTGCCACCTAGTTTATTAGGAGTTCACCCAGTGTTCCATGCTCCATAAGTATTACAGGGATCCATCACATGTATTAGACTTCAACGTAGTGGAATTTGACGTGTATTTGACTTATGATGTGGATCCGGCGGCCATTTTGGACCGGCAGGTTTGAAAGTTGAGATCAAAGAATATAACATCGATGAGGGTTCATTGGAGAGGTTAGACAGTCGAGGAGGGTACATGGGAGACAGAGTAGAAGATGCAGAGCAGATATCATCACCTTTTTGAAACCCTGGGTATTATTCTAGACCCATTCGAGTATGAACGTTTGTTTAAGATAGGGAGAATGTAACGACCCGGCCGGTCGTTTTGAGTATTTTAGACCCATTTCCCCTATTTGATACATTACACATGTGCGTTTGTGATTATGTGACTTGCGGGGTCGGTTGGTTTGGTTTCAGGGGAGTCTTGGGTTGAATTGGGACACTTAGTCTCAAGGTTGGGTGCTTAAGTTGTAAGATTTGACCGATATTTGACTTTGTGTAGACGATCCCGAAATGGTGTTTTGATTGTTACAATAGGTTCGTATGGTGATTTTGGAATTAAGCGTATGTCCGAATTTGGATTTGGAGGTCCGTAGGTTGATTTGGTGCTTTTTGGCGAAAGTTGGCAAGTTAAAGGTTTGGAAGGTTCATTGGTTTGACCGGGAGTTGGCTTTGGTGATATCAGGTTCAAATTGTGGTTCCGGGAGTTAGAATAGGTCCGTTGTGTCATTTGGGACTTGTATGGAAAATTTGAGGTAAATCCAAGTTAATTTGATGAGGTTCGACATGAGTTTAAGAAGTTTGAAGTTCATTAGTTTCTTTAGGCTTGAATTGAGGTGTGATTCGTAGTTTTGATGTTGTTTTGTGTGATTTGAGGCTTCGAGTAGGTCCGCGTTATGTGTTTTGATTAGTTGGTGTGATTGGACGGGGTCCCAGGGGGCCTCGGGTGTGTTTTAGATCATTTTGGATTAAGTTGGCATGGCTAAAGGTTTCTGAGTTCTGGTGCTTTTGCACCTGCGATGGATGGGCCGCATGTGTGAGGCCGCATATGCGGCTGGGTGGATGTAGATGCAGATGCAGTGCGTGGTTGGGGAAGGTTGAGTCCGCAGGTGCATACTGTAGAGTGCAGATGCGCAGGCGCATAAGCGCAGATTTCTCCACAAAGGCGGATTTGGGCTGGAAGAGCAGGGACCCCCAGTTGCAGCGATTTGTTCGCAGAAGCAGAAGCGCAGATGCACTTGGAGGTCCGCAGATGCGGGTGGTCGGGGTACCAGTTAGTGAAGATTATTAGTATTTATAGTCCATGTAGAGAAATATAAGCATTCTAAGTTACTTTCAACAGTAACTAAGGTATGTACAATTGGCCAGACCCATCTCACTTATGCCCTATGGGATCTAACAAATATAATTTAAGAGAAGGACGGGATATCAGGATCCAACTGGGGTTAGAGTAGCCCAAAATGGTGGATGGATTGTTAGCATTAGCAAACATTTTCGAAGGATATTGCAAACGTGATAATCGTTCTCCTTATGAAACACGAGGTGGTGCACTCTAGAATAGTACAGTCAGATATGAATACTAGAATGTTCAAAAAATTCAAAAGATAGGCACTGAAATCCTAGAAGAGATATATGTAAAGCCCCGTAAAAGTTTTCCTAAAAACCTGGATTTTCGTGATGCCAAAGTAGGCATAGAGGTTAATAGTAGTAGAAATTCTTTGTGGCGAGCTTCCGAGCTGCGGTTTGGAATTTTTGGATTGAACAGTGCGCTGGTGAGCTGAAGAAAATGTTGGGAAGAAGTAGGCATTTCTACGGCCTATTCTGCGACCGCAGAACCACTCTGCGGACCGCAGAATGGTCGTAGAGTGGGTCAGTTTTCTGGGCCATTTTGGTGTCAAATTTTGCGGCCATCATGTGACCGCATAACCATTTTGCGGGCCGCACTCTTGTCGCATATCCCCTCTTGGGATTTTTCAGAGGGAGGTTCTGCGGTGCACTATGCGACCGTAGAACCGTTCTGCGGTGCATTATGCGACCGCAGAACGGGTCTACGTGCCACATAGTTACCGCAGACCTCGTCAGTTCCTCTCCAGTTTTGGCACCCAATTTTGTGGACCGCATAACCATTATGAAGTCACATATGCGACCGCAGATCCTGTTCCGGAGCTTCATTTTCAGGGTTTTTAAACCCGACCCTATTCCGTTAAAACACTTACCTTGGACCATTTTGAACTTATTTTCTGATCTTTTTAGAGTGAGAGAGAGGGTCCTAGAGGGAGAAAGTGATCTTCATCAAATTTCTCTTCAATTCTCACTTAAAACCTTGAAGATTATCAAGAGAGGCACCTAGGTCTTCTTCCTAGGTGGTAAGATGCTATCACCCAAACTCTTAATTTCAAAATATAACTAGAATGAGCCATTAGTAAGGTAATTCATGGGGATGGGAGTGCTTACCTTGCATGCATGTGTTCCTACGGTATGTGGGGAGGTTGTGAGTTAAAGATAGCAAAGAATGGGGTATGGATTATTGGAGTCTTTCATAAAAAGGGCCATGAAACCTTAATACACACATAGTGTTTGATAGAATGCTCAAGTGAGCTAGAATCATGATCATTTCCTAATTTTTGGTTCAATTTTGCTATATTTCTAAAATAGATTGAAGTTGCTAATATTCCGGAAATATCTTAGAGTTTTAAGAGGCACAATTGAGGTATGTTGGCTAAATCTCCTCTTCTTAGAATTGAATCCCACGGTATTCATGCATTCGACGTAGAATGTTCTAGAAATTGCTATCCCAAATGTGCTTGCTTTGCAAATGTATGCGTAATATGTATTCCCATGCCTTCATCATATTATATCGTCATCTGAGGAAATGTTCAAGACTTAGAATATGTGCTAATATGCCTAGACTTCACGTCAAATTCGATTAAGGACTATTATGCCAAATTGTGTGAAAAGCCTCTATGTGCCTTGAAATCTAAATTGCTCATATGTGAACTCAAGAGTCTTGAATTAAAACTGTGTTGTTATTGATGATAATAATAATGTTGGATTGTGGAAAGGAACTTGAATTATGAAATAAGGCCAAGTGCCAAGAACGACTTTATAATTAAAGCCACTTGTGCCAATGTGTTGAAAAGATGGGAAAGGAATATGAAGTAAGACGATCGATTGGAATGGTTGATGTATCGAATGAGATGGATTAGCCGATCGGGTCGAGATCGGACTCCGTGTAATCACACGGTTGTATTGTGAATGAAATAGTGAATATGGTTGATGTCTCAAATAAGATGGCTTAGCCGATCGGGCCGAGATCGGACTCCGTGTAAGAATACGATGGTATTGTGGACCGTGGTATATTGGCATAAAAATAATAAAACCATCCAACCAAATAATGTGGCAATTGACTTGGAAATCTAAGTGATCTTTAACTTGATGTTTTAGTGTTATTTGAAGCTTATTTTCCATTCTTGACTATCCCCCCCGTATTATTGTTCATTCTATTGAGATAGTGTTTAATTATACATACTAGTACTATTCGACAGTACTAACGTCCTTTTTGCCGAGGCGCTACATCTTTAAATGGATGCAAGTGGTTACATAGCAGACAATGTTGATCATAGATAGGTGCCGGGGTCATGTAATATATCTTTTGTTTATATTGTTGTACTTTCTGAGGTATAGCCGGGGCCTTATTGCCGGTACCTTCTTTACACTCTTTTGTATCTTTAGAGGCTCCGTAGATACTGTGTGGGTTGTATATGGGTGTTGGGAATGTTCATCAAGTTATGTTGTGTTTGATCACTTGTTCCACTCAGACTCTGAGAATGTGTGTATTTTGATACTGAAAGGCGAAGTAGCTAATGAAACAATTTAGTATTGCACGAATGAGCTTCCTACTGTATAATTAATGAAATAACGTCTTTTATGGATCATGGGTGAGTTGGGTAGAAAGTATCTAATAGGCTTGCTCGGCCGGGTTCACTCGGTTGAGCGCCGGTTGCGCTGCCTGAGGTTGGGACGTGACAAACATGGTATTAGAGCCTAAGGTTTTAAAGTGTCCTAGGGTGTCTCGGAGCCGTGTCTGGTAGAGTTCTTCTTATCGGTGTGTTGTCGACCACATTTATAAGTTGGAGGCTGCTTGGACATTTAGGAATAATACCCTTCTTTGATATTCTGGATTGTGCGATGAAACTAATTGTGCAACTGTTCCTCCTCTAACTCGTGCATTCCTTTAACTTTCAGTATATGGCACCTAAGAAGAGAGCAAGAACTGGCCAAGGGGCCAATACTGCTTCATGAGTGGCAGTTGACCCTCTATTTGATGATGCAGGTGAACACCCGAGGGGTGAATATAATCCCCTGACTGCTTCACTGCCTGATTCAACTACACCTCACCGGGCCACACCAGTCCCTACACCTACTGAGGGTACGACGGTTCCTCCACCTGATATTCCGGTTCCACCTCCAGCCCTAGCTTCCGGTTCTGGTATTTTTGATGGGGATCTTAGGGAAGCTATTCAAATGCTGACTCAGATAGTATCTTCTCAGACCCAAAGGTCGAATGTTGCACCCACATCTTCTAGCCAACCAAGGTATTCCACTAGTTCTAGGGTGAATGGATTTCTGCAATTAGATCCTCTAGTGTTCACGGGCTCTAATCCCGAGGAGGACCCACAGGACTTCATTGATGAGATGCATAAGACTCTTCAGGTTATGCGCGCTACTGAGACGGAGGGAGTGGAGTTGGCCGCCTACCGCCTGAAAGGGGTGGCATATTCTTGGTTTGAGCTGTGGGAGGACTCTCGGGAGGAGGGGAGCCCTCCAGCGAAGCAGAGTGCGTTTGTTGATGCCTTTATAGACCATTTCTTCCTACTGAGACTAGGGCAGCCCGTGCCGTAGAGTTTGAGAATCTTAAGCAATGGAGTAAGAGTGTGTGGGTGTATCACATAGAGTTCGCGCGCCTTACGAAATATGCTATTCACATGATGCCCACCATGGAGGCTAGAGTGCGTCGATTTGTGCAGGGCCTTAGCCCTTTGGTTATTAATGAGGCTGCCAAAGCTGCCTTAAATTATGATATGAACTATGGTAAGATGGTGGCCTTTGCTCTAGCTACAGACGCCCGAAAGTTAAAGAACAGGATGGAGCGAGAGGGTAGCAGTTGGGCCCGATCCGCTGGCAACCCTGGGGATTCATTTGGTGGTGGGAGATTAGCTTTAGGGGAGGGTCATCAGGGCCATCCCAGTCTTATGCTCAGTCTTCAGTCAGTGCACCACCAGCGGGGCACAGTCAGCAGTAGGGGAGTCGCTTCAGGCCCAATCAGGGCAGTAGGGGGTCCTACCATCAAGGCCGATCATGAGGGAGATTCCAGTAGCAGCGGAGGCCCCCATGCCCCAAGTGAGGGAGGATGCATATGGGTATCTGCTACCAGGACATGTCAGTATGTTACAGGTGCGGAATGAGGGGTCATATTCAGAGGGAGTGTCGTTCATCCCGCCAGGGTGTGGGCAGGGGCACAACATAGGCATCCAGCTTTGCAGCTGCTACATCTTCAACACCCTCTCCAGCTCGAGGCTCTCCAGCACCAGCAGAGCATGGTGCAGCTAGGGGTGGTGCGCAGAGTTTAGGAGGACCCAGCCGTTTCTATGCTATGAGTGGTCGCCAGAGTAAAGAGGCTTCTCCAGATGTTGTCACAGGTATATTGACTATCCAAACTCATGATGTATATGCTCTTATTGATTCCGGTTCCACCTTGTCCTATGTTACCCCTTATGTTGCTATGGAATTTGGGATAGAATCAGAATAAGAAAGAGGAGCAGGAACAAGAGGTTGTCATGGCCACAAGGGTGTATAGGGGTTGTGTTGTCACGGTACGTGGTCAGGACATCGTGTCCGATCTCATTGAATTGGGGATGGTCGATTTTGATGTAAGTATGGGGATGGATTGGCTTTATTCATGTTTTGCTAAGCTCGACTGCCGAACTAGAACTGTGAGGGTTATATTTCCTAATGAGCCAGTTGTTGAGTAGAAGTGGGATAATGTGATGCCAAAGGGTAGGTTTATTTCTTACCTTAAGGCCACGAAGATGATTAACAAGGGGTGTATCTATCACTTGGTCCGAGTTACGGACATCTCTGCTGAGGCACCTACACTCGAATCTGTGCCAGTTGTGAATGAATTTTCAGAGGTCTTTTCTGATGAGCTCTTTGGGATTTCGCCAGACATGGATATTGATTTTAGGATCGATGTGATGCCAGGCACGCAGCCTATATCTATTCCACCCTACAGGACGGCACCAGCAGAGTTGAAGGAGCTAAATAAGTAATTGAAGGATTTGTTAGAAAATGGATTCATCCGACCGAGTGTGTCACCATGGGGTGCACCGGTTCTCTTTGTAAGGAAGAAAGATGGATCGCTGAGGATGTGTATTGAATACCGGCAGCTCAACAATGTCACAATTAAAAATAGGTACCCGTTATCAAGAATAGATTATTTGTTTGATCAGTTACAAGGTGCTAGGTACTTCTCCAAAAATTGATTTGCAATCCGGGTACCACCAATTGAAGATCAGGGAGCAGGATATTCCAAAAATAGCTTTCAGGACCTGGTATGGGCACTTTGAATTTCTAGTAATGTATTTTGGGCTAACAAATGCCCCGACAACTTTCATGGACCTTACGAATCGGGTTTTCAAGCCTTTCCTCGACTCATTTGTGATAGTATTCATTGACGATATTCTTGTGTATTCACGAGGTCGAGAGGACCATGCCGATCATCTCAGGGCAGTTTTGCAGACTCTTTATCAGCACCAATTGTATGCGAACTTTTCAAAGTGCGAATTTTGGCTCGAATCTCTCACATTTCTGGGTCATGTTGTCTCTAGAGAAGGAATTAAGGTTGTTCCTCAAAAGATTCCAGCACTAAGGAATTGGCCTAGACCTACAATGCCAACCGAGATTCATAGTTTCTTGGGCTTAGCAGGGTATTGCAGGAAGTTTTTGGAGGGGTTCTCTACTCTTGCCTCTCCATTGAATAAATTGACTCAGAAAGCGGTTAAGTTCCAATGGTCCGATGCTTGTGAAAGGAGCTTCCAGGAGTTGAAATCGAGATTGACTACAGCGCCGGTGTTGACCATGCCAGAGGGTACAGATGAATTTCTGGTATATTGTGATATTTCAAGAATTGGGCTTGGATGTGTATTAATGCAACATGGCAAGGTCATAACTTATGATTCTAGGCAACTCAAGAGTCATGAAAAGAACTATCCAACACATGACTTAGAACTTGCGGCGGTGGTTTTTGCATTGAAATTTTGGCGTCATTATTTATATGGGGTCCATGTATGTATTCACGGACCACAAGAGTCTTCAATATATTTTCAAACAAAAGGAGCTGAATCTGAGGTAGAGAAGATTGCTTGAGTTACTCAAGGATTACGACATCGATATTCTATATCACCCGGGGAAAGCCAATATTGTGGCGGATGCTCGTAGACGGAAATCTATGGGTAGTTTGGCACACTTGGAGGTATGTCAATGGCCGTTGGCCAGGGAGGTTCATCAGCTAGCTAGTTTGGGAGTTCGTCTTGCGGACTCTAGTGAAGGAAGGGTAATTGTACAAAATAGGGCTGAATCGTCGCTTGTTGTGGAAGTCAAAGAGAAGCAATACAATGATCCATTTTTGGTACAACTGAAGGAGGGGATTCAAAAACATAAAACTATGGCTTTTACTCTTGGCATGGATGATGGTACACTAAGGTACCAAGGGCGGCTATGTGTTTCGAACGTAGATGGTCTCCGGGAAAGAATCATGATCGAGGCTCATGCTTCCAGGTATTCCGTGCATCCTGGCTCTACAAAGATATATCATGACCTCAAGAAAATCTATTGGTGGAATGACATGAAAAGGAATGTGGCGGACTTTGTGGCAAGGTGTCCGAATTGTCAGCACGTCAAGGCCTAACACCAATGGCCTGGTGGGTTGGCATAAAACATATAAATTCCAATGTGGAAATGGGAAATGATTAATATGGATTTTCTGGTAGGATTACCACACACTCCATGCAAGTTTGACTCAGTTTGGGTGATTGTGGATCGACTCACGAAATCAGCACACTTCTTGCCAGTTAAATCTATCGACACAGCGGAACAGTATACTCAGTTGTATATCAAGGAAATAGTCAGGCTGCATGGCATTCCAATTTCTATCATCTCCGATCGAGGGGCTCAGTTCACGTCAAAGTTTTGAAAGAAATTTCAGCAAGGTTTGGGTAATCAGGTGAATTTTAGTACAACCTTCCATCCACAGACCGACGGGCAAGTAGAGCGGACTATTCAGATGCTCGAGGACATGTTGTGTGCTTGTGTTCTTGATTTCAAGGGTATTTAGGATGATCATTTGCTACTCATAGAGTTTGCTTATAACAACAGCTTTCATGCGAGTATTCAAATGGCACCATTTGAGGCATTGTATGGTAGGAGATGTAGATATCCCATTGGGTGGTTCGAGATTGGGGAAGCTGAGTTGATAGGGCCAGACCTCGTGCATCAAGCTATGGAGAAGGTTAAGACTATAAAGGAGAGGTTGAAAACTGCCCAGAGTCATCAAAAATCCTATTCGGATGTCCCTCGCAGAGACTTAGAGTTCAAAGAAAATGATTGGGTATTCTTGAAGGTTTCCCCCATAAAGGGTATTATACAGTTTGGGAAAAACGGGAAAATTGAGTCCGAGGTATGTCGGGCCGTACAAAATCATTCAGAGAATTGGCCAGGTGGTGTACAAGCTTGAGCTACCACCCAAAATGTCATTAGTCTACCCTGTATTCCATGTGTCTATGTTGAAGAAGGTAGTTGGGGATCCGTCAGCCATTGTTCTGGTTGAGACCATTGAGGTAAATGAAGAAATTCTAGTTGCCAATCTTGATAGACAAGTCTGAAGGTTGAGAAATAAAGACATTGCCTCCGTGAAAGTGTTATGACAAAACCAGCAGGTTGAAGAGGCCACGTGGGAGGCCGAGGAAGAAATGAAGAAGAAATATCCTTACTTGTTTGAATAGTTGTGTAAACTTTTCTTTTTATGAACATTGTCGCCTATGAATTCTGTATCACTTGTTCAGTTAATGTAAAGGGGTTCCTTTTGATTATATGTTGCTTATGAGGCCACGGTTGGTATTGTTATGAGTTTGTTACGTCGTCTGGTTGTGTATATGTTTGTAAGATGTGTTTCTAGGGCTCTCTGACAGGTGGATAGGCCTAGTTACAAACAAATATTAGGCGAAATTTTAGGAAATTTAGGAAGTTAGTTAAATTTGGGGTTACTGGTGTGTGGTATGATAACCAAGCTGCATAAGTTGCTAATAATGGACCTTGATCCTTATTCGAGGACGAATGATCTTAAGTGGGGGAGGATGTAAGGCCCCGTAAAATATTTCCTAAAAACCCGTATTTCCGTGATGCCAAAGTAGGCGTAGAGGTTAATAGTAGTAGAAATTCTTTGCGGCGAGCTTGCGAGCCACGGTTCGGACTTTTTAGATTGAACAGTGCGCTGGGAAGTTGAAGATAATGTTGGCAGAAGTAGGCATTTCTGTGGCCTATTCTACGACTGCATATCCACTCTGTAGACCGTAGAACGGTGGTAGAGTGGGTCAGTTTTCTGGGCCATTTTGGTGTCAAATTTCGTGGCCATTATGCGACTGCATAACTGTTTTGCGGGCCGCACTCTTGTCGCATATCCCGCCTTAGGAGTTTTCGAAGGGAGGTTCTTCGGTGCACTATGCGACCGCAGAACCGTTCTGCGGTGCATTATGCGACTGTAGAACAGGTCTTCGGGCTGCATAGTGACCGCAGACCTGGTTAGTTCCTCTCTGGTTTTGGCACCCAATTTTGCGGACCGCATAACCATTATGTGGTTGCATATGCGACCGTAGATCCTGTTCCAGAGCTTCATTTTTGGGGTTTTTAAACCCGACCCTATTCCGTTAAAACACTTACCTTGGACCATTTTGAACTTATTTTCTGATCTTTTTAGAGTGAGAGAGAGGGTCCTAGAGGGAGAAAGTGATAATCATCAAATTTCTCTTCAATTCTCACTTAAAACCTTGAATATTATCAAGAGAGGCACTTAGGTCTTCTTCCTAGGTGGTAAGATGCTATCACCCAAACTCTTAATTTCAAAATGTAACTAGAATGGGCCATTAGTAAGGTAATTCAAGGGGATGGGAGTGCACACCTTGTATGCATGTGTTCGTACGGTATGTGGGGAGGTTGTGAGTTAAAGATATAAAAGAATGGGGTGTGGATTATTGGAGTCTTTCATAAAAAGGGCCATGAAACCTTAATACACACATAGTGTTTGATAGAATGCTCAAGTGAGCTAGAATCATGATCGTTTCCTAATTTTTGGTTCAATTTTACTATATTTATAAAATAGATTGAAGTTGCTAATATTCCGGAAATATCTTAGAGTTTTAAGAGGCACAATTGAGGTATGTTGGCTAAATCCCCTCTTCTTAGAATTGAATCCCACAGTATTCATGCATTCGACGTAGAACGTTCTAGAAATTGCTATCCCAAATGTGCTTACTTTGCAAATGTATGCGTAATATGTATTCCCATGCCTTCATCATATTATATCATCATCTGAGGAAATATTCAAGACTTAGAATATGTGCTAATATGCCTAGACTTCACGTCAAATTCGATTAAGGACTATTATGCCAAATTGTGTGAAAAGCCTCTATGTGCCTTGAAATCTAAATTGCTCATATGTGAACTCAAGAGTCTTGAATTAAAACTGTGTTGTTATTGATGATAATAATAATGTTGGATTGTGGAAAGGAACTTGAATTATGAAATAAGGCCAAGTGCCCAGAACGACTTTATAATTAAAGCCACTTGTGCCAATGTGTTGAAAAGATGGGAAAGGAATATGAAGTAAGACGATCGATTGGAATGGTTAATGTATCGAATGAGATGGCTTAGCCGATCAAGTCGAGATCGGACTTCGTGTAATAACACGGTGGTATTGTGAATGAAATAGTGAATATGGTTGATGTCTCAAATAAGATGGCTTAGCCGATCGGGCCGAGATCGGACTCCGTGTAAGAACACGATGGTATTGTGGACTGTGGTATATTGGCATAAAAATTATAAAACCATCCAACCAAATAACGTGGCAATTGACTTGGAAATCTAAGTGATCTTTAACTTGATGTTTTAGTGTTATTTGAAGCTCATTTTCCATTCTTGACTGTCCCCCCCTGTATTATTATTCATTCTATTTTCCATTTATGACAAGGTGGGTTGCTCTGATGGTAAGCACCCTCCACTTCCAACCAAGAGGTTGTGAGTTCGAGTCACCCCAAGAGCAAAGGTGGGTAGTTCTTGGAGGGAAGGATGCCGAGGGTCTATTGGAAACAGCCTCTCTACCCCAGGGTAGAGGTAAGGTCTGCGTACACACTACCCTCCCCAGACCCCACTAGTGGGATTATACTGGGTTGTTGTTGTTGTTGTCTATTGAGATAGTGTTTAATTATACATACTAGTACTATTCGACAGTACTAACGTCCTTTTTGCCGGGGGAGCTACATCTTTAAATGGATGCAGGTGGTTACATAGCAGACAATGTTGATCACAGATAGGTGCCGGGGTCATGTAATATATCTTTTGTTTATATTGTTGTACTTTCTGAGGTATAGCCGGGGCCTTGCTGCCGGCACCTTCTTTACACTCTTTTGTATCTTTAGAGGCTCCGTAGACATTGTGTGAGTTGTATATGGGTGTTGGGAATGCTCAACAAGTTATGTTGTATTTGATCACTTGTTCCACTCGGACTATGAGAATATGTGTATTTTGAGACTGAAAGGTGAAGTAGATAATGAAGCAATTTAGTATTGCATGAATGAGCTTCCTACTGTATAATTAATGAAATCACGTCTTTTCTAGATCATGGGTGAGTTGGGTAGAAGGTATCTAGCAGGCTTGCTCGGTCGGATTCACTCGGTTGAGCGCTGGTCGCGAGCTTCCCGACGTTGGGGCATGAAAATAAATATTTACCTTTATATGACTCCCGTCCCTAGTAAAGAGAGAATATTAGGCGACCCGAAGAACCGGTGAGATGGAGCAAGGGGAGATAAAAGCGAAATAATGTTGTGTTTAGTTTTTAAAAAGGTAAGTAAGAGAATACGAAAGGAGTAAATGAAGCATTATGAGTGAGTTGTGATAAATGGGTGATAAGGGTAAATCAAAATATGACAGGATGATAGAGTCTACAGTCAAGTAAAGGAAAAGACAAGAGGAGACATGCTTTGAGACTATAAAGGAGTGTAAGCCATGAAATCATATCCTCATTTCGAGAAATGAGTTGGTGATTCTGACGTAATTACCGGAAGGCTAAGTTAGACCCCGGTGTAATAGAAATCTATATGGGCTAGTAAACAAGATAAACAAACACATGAATTAGGGACCGTAGGATTCGATAATAGTTGACATCGTGAAAATTTTAGAGATCACGCTCTAGAAATAATAGAATGGACAACAGGAAAATAACCTTTAAAGGTCATTCAGGTAGAGGCTTTCCTTTAGCAAGCGTTGTGAGCAAAGTTAAGCTTATGGGACTAAGTATGCGAGCTACACTAGGTGTCAACCTCGTGCATAAGAAATTCAGTTATCCTTGGTACACAAGGGTTACTTCAAGGCGAGTAAGGGTCATTGAAAATGTGAAAAGACACCGAAGATGAAGAGGTAAAACACCTACTAATAAAACTTCAGAGCATTAAATGTTAGTACTCCCCTAAACGGGGGAAGACGGTGTGATATGGTATTAAGTCGCAGTTAAGTAATTTAGGTAAATATAGAATGTTAAAAAAGAATGCGGTAAAAAGTCGAAATGAATGGGATTGCATTTATTCAGATCCTATAGATATGTCACGACTACAGAACGTTATACAAACACAGTGCCTGGAAGAGGCAGTAAAGGTTCTCGACCAGGATGTTATTGATAAATAAGTGCGAATGGACATTTGATACATAAACAACCAGTGCGAGAGGTAAGTTAAGAGAAAAGACATAACCCAAGAGAGGTTACACAGAATATGGATATGAGAATGGACAAACGAGTAGTTAGTAGTTGATTTAGGAAGAGCCTAATTATGGCTAGACAAGAGGTCATTGATAAATTAGCAGATCATGCAAGATAAACGTAGTGAAACCAACATAGAGAATTCAGTCTCACAGATACGAGATCATAATCCTGGCGAAATAATCAGACAGGAGTTGGAGTAGTTAAAGGTACCGTATGTGTTACAGAAATAAAAGAGAGTGCCCTTGGGGAGACAACCAAAATTTTAGTTCAGAAGTAACCCTATGAGCACAAGGGCACTGAGGTAAGTACCTAAGGATAATTATAGACGAGTAAGAACATAAAAAATTCCATTAAGTATATGATGTAGTAAGCTCGCAGCCTTATAAGAGTCAAAGGGTCTCCCCTAAATACGATCACGAAAGACTAGCTGGGGAAATATGGAAGAAGGCATCGACCTAGGCATTGTAACCTGGAGAAGAAATGATCTTGTAACAACAGTCTTATTAGAATATTGTATGCACTCCATAAACACCTATCGTGACTAATGAACGAGAAGTAAAAAAATCAAAAGTAATATTTGAGATCATATGAGCTACACAAAATTCCATGATGCGTGGGCACCAAGATAAGCCAGGTATTCATGCAACAAGTGGCAGAACGGTCAGGAAAAGTAATTGCTTACCATTAAAGACACATGAGAAGGCATGAAATGAATTATTCGATCTATGACCCAGAGTTAGTTATGTTATGAACGCAATTAATATTTCAGAGTATCATCCATGCAATATATATGTTAGCATTCTTACAATTATAGGAGACTCCAGTATAATTTAAAAGAAAGAATTGAGTCCACGTCACAAACAAAGGCTTGAATTGTTACAAGATTATAACATGGATGTTCCATAGCGTCCACAAAAGGCTAATATAATAGCTAATACCTTGAGCTGCAGATTGGAAGACAGTGTCACGCCCCGACCTCGGGGAGCGCGACTGATGCTCAACCGAGATAATCCGGTCGAGCAAGCCTACTTGATTCCGTCTATCCAATCTTACCCATGAACGATATAAAATCAATATCAAGAGATATACATGAGGGGAGTGAAATGTTCCCCATTATGTTCCCATTTCTCAAAAGAAATTCATTTTCAAAAGAGATGAACCACCTGCATCCATTGAAGATGCAGCGCCCCCAGTAAAAGGGACGTTAGTACATATCGAATAGTACTAGTATGTAAAGCTAACTGTCCTCTTTCAAAATAGAATACCAATGTAAGAAAAGGAAAACCATGGAAACAACAATCAATAATCAATGATATCCAAATTCTAAGTTAAAACATAATAATTTCCAAAATACAAAGATAGTATTATTTTTGGTTGGGAGATCCCTTGTAACAACCTCTACACAAAGCGGCCCCGCCGCCTCACCCCAATGTGTGCGGGTAGAGATGTAATTTCAATACCTCATTCTCTGCACAAAGTGGCCCTGCCGCCTCACCCTAATGTGTGCGGGTGGAGGTGTAATTTTAATACCATATTCTCTACACAAAGCAGCCCTGCCGCCTCACCCCAATGTGTGCGGGTGGAGGTGTAATTTCAATACCACAACCTCTACACAAAGCGGCCATGCCGCCTCACCCCCAATGTATACGGGTAGGGGTGTATTCACAATCACAATCCATACACAAAGCGGCCCTGCCGCCTCACCCCAATGTATGCGGGTGGACATCACATTCCGCTAGCAATCATCTCATCCCAAATAAGGGGAATTATATTATCCCATCAATCTCATCATAAATAAAGGAAATAATCACAATGCACTCCTACACTGGCACATGTAGTTTCAAGGTTAGGTTATTTCAACCTAACCTTCCTCATTGACTATTGATACTCCCAAAAATATTTTTAATTTTCATACAAGGGAAACAGAAATACAATTGCATTTACCTCATAATCTTTCACACGATTTATAGCCTTATTGATACTTTCAACCACTTACAACATCATTATTTCATTGGCTCTCTTGGCCATATATATGATTCTTCATTCATGGCACAATGGCCGTATTTCGTATTTCATACTTTCATTTCTTTCCTTTCATGGATCATCATCAAAAATATCAACAAATAGAATATTTTGGAAATCACAATTTAGGTTTATTAGTAATGAAGACTTTAAATAAAATGGATTTCTTTCCAAGAAATGGAGTAAAATGGTTGGCAATCAAAGCACAAGTTAAAATCATAAACCAGTAACACATCATTTATTCTTGAAATACTTTTCCCCAAAAGGGTAATACACAATTTCAACTCATGAATATATAAGAGCTCAAAACACATTGGAAATAATTACAAAGCATAACATTAGTTAAAACAATCACATTTGGGCATGACTTGAGTACATAAGCTTTTAGGCAAATCTATTTTCGAAGTCAATTTGGAATAGTTGAATAAAGGCTTATTTCATAACCTTTCTCACATCATTTCATTTCTTTGGCACCATTGGCCACACGTATAACTTTCATTATTGGCACGGTGGCCACGCTTTACATCTCCAACCCACTTCTTTCACTTTCAAGCATCCTTATAGATTATCAACAACAGGGCATTTTAAATCAAGACTTTAGTACACATATGAGCAATAGGAGTTTTAAGCACATCGAGTTTTTTCTCACACAAATTGACATCATAACTTTCATTTGACACATGACCCAAAGCCATAACATTTTAATACACATATCATTCTTGAACACATTCCCTTAAATAACATAAGGTGATAGGAACATTCAGAACACATTTTGAATACATAATTCTTGACACTTTGCTTACTTGGGACAATCAAATTTATTGGGGATAACTCCGAACATGGGAATAAGGAACTTGGGCCAACATACTTGAAACTTACGGGAACATCATGGAATTCAATTCTATGAGAGTAGTTTAGCTAACATACCTCGCTTTGAGCTTTCCTTAAATTACTACAATGTTCCGGAAATCCTAGCAATCCCAATCTCTTAGATGAAGACCTTGTGAGCTTTCTTGTTGAATTTCAAGGCTTGGGAAAGATTTTGATGAATAATTAGCTTAGGGATTTCTCCTCTTACTCTATGTCACTTCCTCTCTCTAAAAATATCAGATATTTCCTTCAAAAATGTTCCCTTACGTCTATTTATGATAGGGTCAGGTTATAAAGATAGAAGAATGGATCCTCCGAAATTCGGACCGGTCTACAGACGAGGCTTCGCGAGCTCTATAGAGAGCTACAGACTAGACTGCGCGAGGGATATAGCACGGTCTAGCACTCTACAGACCAGGCTTCGCGAGGGATATAGCACGGTCTAGCGCATTACGAGCTGGGCATTGCGAGGTCGAAATGATTCAACTCCCTAATGCACTATTCAACCCAAAACGTCTGAAAATACAATACATTATCGTAGATAGGCACCACAGAACCTTAAATTATTTGCCGAAAATTTATGGGGCCTTACATCCTCCCCCACTTAGGATCATTCGTCCTCGAATGAGGAGTAGAGTCCGCCCCAAACACCTAACATAACACATCTCTTCTCTCACACATCTTAGGCTCCCAAATTTGATTAACTCCTAAATTTTTCAGAAATTTTGGCAGAGTCTCCTCGGTAATTGGGCCTATCCACATGCCAGAGAATCACCAAAACCACTCCTAACAACACGTCCACAACTCAATAAAGCATCACAATATATATATCAGCAGCACTAGTCTCAACATTACATGCATTATATTATCAAAAGTGATATCTGAATATGAGTTGCACATATTTGAATCATAACACATTGAAAGTACCTTTCGATCCACAATCAGTTGACTATATAATCAAGTGAGAACATTTTCTTTCCTTAACACTTTCGGCCTTCGACGGAGGCAATATTAACTTTCGGACTTATCAAACAAGGATGACAATTAAGTACCTCTCATAGGCCAATTATCCAATAACTTCACCTTCACTAGCTTTCACCGGAACCATAAACAAAGGATTTCCAACTACCTTCTTAGACATAGACACATGAAACACCGGGTGCATGGAGGACAATGATGGGGAATTATCATACTCATAGTTCGGCATATTTCCTTCAAGATTTTGTAAGGCCTAATGTGACTACACATACTTTACCTTTATTAGCAATTCACATAGTATCTTCATGGAGAAAATCCTGAGAATAACCTGTTCACTTTCTTCAACTCTAAATCTCTAATGCGAATACCCAAACTAAACCTTTGGCGACCTTCAACAATTAATCTAAAATATGCTAGCATGAATATGACCATAAAATTTCCTACCCAATATGTTTGATCATGGGATGATGCTTCTTCTTTGACCTGCTTCTGCCATAATAACTCTCAAACTACAATACCAGGCCATATCATGGGCAATTACAATACTAGGAACAAAGTGAGTTACTCACTGAGGCATGATCTAGGTGGACATGAAAGTCATACTGAGATGGGCAAACAAAAAGATCTTCCCTTGATGAATTTGTGAAAATCTCAAATTTTCTAGAAACTTTATGCGGACAAGTGACCCCTTTCATTTGACATGTACACATATGATAGGTGCTCAGATATGCTCTCATGATACTAGACAGTGAAAAAGATTCATGATAATATTCACAAAGGAGTAAAGTGACTGTTCCAACCATAGGAGCCACATACACCGGAGAGAGAAAGAGTGGCTCAAGAAGGATCTCAACACTAGGCTGCTTTACATTAGATTTGGTACCACATAGGTAAATATTATGATGGTGCATGCATAGGCACAAGTGAGCGGATGTTATCCATTCGAATCAAAAGGTTCTGTAAGAAATTCATCAGGTATAGTCCCTTGTTAAGAATTTAGGGAAGCAAGTGGGAAGTATTAGCCTAGGGTTATAACTCAATTCAAGGAAATACTTATAGAGCTCAATTCCACAAGAGGTTGTATATAAGAGAATTTGTGATAGAGTGGCTTTACGAATAATGCGTCTCGTTTAGAAAGTAAGTACATGCAATTTTTGGTGATTTAGATTCTCGTTAAGACCATACTTATGCAGGCTCTCGATATAGATGTAGGTATACAACAAGGAAAAGCATGTGGTGTTCAGAATGATATACTAAGGATTGACTTGGTAACTTTAGATTGACGGGGTAGTGCCTTAACTGATGCCCCTCGACTCCACAACCGTAACATACATTGGTACCATAGTGACATACCCCTGAATGACATCTCCTACACTTCACACAACGAGAATAAGGTTCGTTAAACTGACTCGCCCCACCGACCTGATATTTACCCTTTTGCATACATCATAAACATTCCCCCTATCCTTTCTCTAGGACCCCGTGATGGGATTAACAATCTCCGCACCAGCTTGCTGTATGGGCTTTTGGAATTGCCCAAATCTACCACCCCTAACACGCTCCTGAGCATACTCAGAACACGACACAAAATGTTCTCGCCCGCATATCGGGCAAACCAGGATGTTTGTACCCAACCTAAGGGCATTTGTTCTTCTTGTGCCCCCTCTTTCCATAACCATAACATATTTCAAGAATCATCCAACATAAACTTGAGTGGCTCTTCTTTCATATCAAACATTCTGGCTTAGTGATGCTAATAATCCTCTTTCATTTCTTAGATGCTCTCACCACATATTCCGGTGGCACGGTAACATTAATAGGAACAAGGATACTTCCCCTAGCAACTGGTTCTTTCAATACCTCCTCGCTGCCTCGAACCCGTGGGTTATATGGAAAATGAGACACGACGAGGAAATTAGCTTCCTATCTTGAGCTCTATCGCACGATTTGGAGTACCAAAGAAGGGTGACATTCTTAAGTGCTCAAGTAGCCTCCTAATTATAGATGTGGTCGACAACACACCGATAAGAAGGACTCTACTATACACGACTCCGAGACATCCTAGAACACTTTAAAACCTTAGGCTCTGATACCAAGGTTTTCATGCTCTTACCTCGGGGAGCGCGACCGGCGCTCAATCGAGATAACCCGGTCGAGCAAGTCTACTTGATGAGGTCTATCCAATCTTACCCATGAACAGTATAAAGTCAATATCAAGAGATATACATGAGGAGAGTGAAATGTTCCCCATTCTTTTCCCATTTCTCAAAAGAAATTCATTTACGATTTCCAAAATATTGCGAGTTTACAGATATAATGAAAAACAACATGTTTGCCTAATACCAACACTTCTAGTTTGATGTAAGGCCCCATAAAATTTTGCCTAAAAACTCGGGGTTTCGTGGTGCCGAAGAAAATTTTTTGGCAAAAAAAGACATTTCTGCGGCCCACTTTGCAGCCGCAAAATGGCCGCAGAGTGAAGCAGAAAATAGAGCAAGTTTGGATGATATTGTGCGGTCCACTATACGATCGCAAAACTGTTTTGTGGGCCGCACATTGACTGCAGAACCAACATGAAAATTTCCGGAGGGAAGTTCTGCGGACCGCATACTGGTCGCAGAGTTAGGCAGCCTTGCCCAGTTCCGGAGGGCTAATTGTGCAGCCGATTTGTGGACCGTATATCCATTCTGGGTCACTCTATGACCGCATATTGTGTTTCAGAGCTTCATTTTTCTGGTTTTATAAATCCCACCCCATTCTTATAAAACACTGTTAAGGGTCATTTTAGAAGGTTCAAACTTATATTTTAGAGAGAGATGAAGGTGGTCTAGAGCGAGAAGAGGAGTTCTAAGTCATTTGTTCATCAATCTTTGTTCAAACCTTGAAGATTTCTCTAGGGTAACTCACAAGGTCTTCAACCAAAAGGTAAGATTCTACACCCTAACCCTTAATTTCAAAATTTAACTAAAAATAGACAATTAGTAAAGCAATTCTTGGGTGTGGGAGTTGTTTATTTTACATGCATGTACCATCTAGGGTAGTGGGAGGATTATTAGGCTCTTTTGGGTGAACTTTGGGTAGTGGGGTGAAAGAATCCACAATAGGGGGACCTTAAAACCTTAATGCACACATATTGTTTGATAAAATGTTCAAGTGAGCTGGAACTATGAACTCCTTCCTAATTTGTGTTCAATTTTGCTCTATCTTTAAATAGATCGAAGTGGCTAGGATTTTCGAAATATTGTAGTAAATTAAAAAGCTCGAGGCAAGGTATGTTGGCTAAACTCCTCTTTTAAAATTGAATTCCCACGATGATCTTGTAAGTCCCGAGTTGCCCGTTATGAATTGACTTTTCTGAATAAGTTTGGCGTCAGATGATATATATATATATATATATATATGAATATGTTCAAAATGTGTTCCGGAATGTTCTTATCATATTGTGCTATTCTTCGGGAGAGTATTTGAAGTATGAGTATGTATTAAAATGTTGTGACTTCAAGTCAAGTCCAAATAAAAGTGATCACATCAAATTGTATAAGAGATCATATGTGCCTAAGACCCTAATTTGCTCAAGTATGTGTTTAAAGTCTTAATTTGAAAGACCTTGTTGTTGATTATCCATGATAATGATTGAAAGTGGAATTGTGAGCATGAATTACGAAGTACGACCAATGTGCCAAGAATGTTATTGCGTTATGGCCGATGATGCCAATAAAATGAATGACTTGTAAAAGAATATGAACTGAGTGGTAAATGCTCTTAATAAGAAATTCCTTGGGAGTATAGTATAGCCACCAAGGAAGGATAGGTCGTAACAACCTAACCCCGAAACTACACGTTCCGGTGTAGGAGTGACTGAGAGGTAAATCCCCGTGTTAATGAGATGAGACTGTTTTCCCTTATATGGGATGAGATTGGTGTGTTGAGATGTTTTCTCCTTAAATGGGATGAGATTATTGCTAGCGAGATGTGATGTGATGTTGATCCACACGTCATTATGGTGAGACGGCTTAGCTGATCAGGCTGAGATCGGACACCATGTCGCGCACCTGGTGGTATTG
>AWOL01S0055061.1:4629-16061 GCA_000715115.1 Nicotiana otophora | reverse complement strand
TATATATATATATATATATATATTATAATATGTATGCCCTCGGAGGCTTGTTATGAGTTTCAGGTTGACTTCTGCACTCTTCCCTCGTATTTTATCTTCTACTTATATGCTTTACATGCCTTACATATTTAGTACATCTTTCATAATAATGACCCTTTGCTGGGGTGATGCGTTTTATGCCCGCAGATACATATAGTGATTCAGATGATACCTCGCAGTAGGTGACTCGACTCAGCTGAAGGTTGTCACGCTCCCTTCTTCCGGAGCTGTTTAGTGAGCTGATAGGTAAGGTGGTTGAATGTATATACATAGTTGGGTATGTTTGGGTCCTATCCCGACCTTATGTTGTTGATGTACTCTCTAGAGGCTTGTAGATAGATGTTATGTGTATTGATGGTCATGGCGACCATGTAGGCATGTATGTCACATGTATATAAGTTTGTATATCATTTTGGGTCATCCCTTGTCAAGTTTTCTTTCATGTTTTAATCAGATTATCTCATAGAGGCTTTTCCAGCCCATTTATGCATGATAGCATGGTTATGGATGCATGTTATGTTGGTGCTCGGTGAGGTAGGCTTGAGTGCCCTTTGTGCTCCTCCGATTTGGGGTGTGACAATTACACCTAGTTTATGTGAATTAAAGGTGAAATTTGGAAATTTTTGACTATGATTTTGGAGAGTAAAAATTTATGATTTGAGGTCGGTTTTGGATGAAATACATATATTTGGGCTCATATCGGAGTGGGTGTTCGCGATTTATGAGTTTTGTCGGGTTTCAGGCTGCAGGCCCGGGGTTGAATTTTTGGGTTGACTTTGCATACTTGAACAAAGATCGTAGCTTTATTGTTTGGGGTTGTTTCCTATGGCTTTTATTGATGATATTGAGTTATTTTAGGCTACCATAAGACTTGTTTGTTTTCATGCCTCGTTATATCCATATTTTATCTCCTTGTATGATTACTTGAGTTTTGATTCATGTTAGAAATCATATCTAGGCTATGTGCTTATTTGTTTGAGACATCATAGGGCTATTTTTGTTGTTTTGAGATGTTTGCCTTATTGTAGTCATATTCTTAGTCATAATTCTTCATCTGCATGTTATCTCAATCTCTATACATTTTTTGTATGTCATAACACATGTTGTTGTTGCCTTCTATATGTGATACTGTTTGAGCTGAGTTCTGTGAGATGCGAGCTATTGAGACTTGAGCGATTAATGACTGATGTGGGACATAGGTCCATGTTGTGATTTTATATTGGATCGGGTTGGACGTCGTAACGGATTGATATTTGGATCAGGTTGTACGCTGCGACGGTTATATTGATTTTTGATTAGCGCTTGGACAAGGATCTGCCCCTCTGGAATCTGATATTATAGTGAGCGGAGACATAGTATTATATGTGCTTTGGTGATGGGCATTTGTTCTAGGCACCCGTACAGTGCTAAGTGTGGTCATGTGTGTGATGGTGAGGGGCACTTGTTCCAGGCACCATGAGTGTGCTGTGAGTGTACTTGATGGTTTCACTGTGAGGTTATTGACTTGACATGTATATTGACATGTAGGCAAGGAGATATATTTTTCTCATGCTTGCTGGTAAATGAAATGTCTTATCTGTTTTTGAAAGTTTGGAAAAATCATAGTTCCTTTATAAACTCATATTTTAGTAATTTTAGGAAAAGATTGGGTTTCGACTGTTATACTTGGAAAGCAAGTCTAATTTTTTCGTAAATGTGAACGATCTGAACATGATATTTTTTGAGTTATTTACTTTTATTATCATCATTATCTCATGATTTGTTATTGATTATTGGTGCTGGACACTGGTTTTTCTCCCGAGCTCGTCCCTACTATCAGCCCGAGGTTAAGTTTATTACTTATTGAGTACATGGGGTTGATTGTACTCATTGTACTCTGCACTTTATGTATAGATCTAGGTACTTCTAGACATGGTGATTTCTAAAGTTCGCACCGGTTCTAGCTTATGGAGAGTACGAGGTAACTACTATGTCATTCGCAGACCTTGAAGTTATCTTTTGTTTATCTTTTTTATCATTGTTCTATCACTGTTCTACCAGATCTTTGGGATGGTTATAGTTGCATCATTATTTCTATTTTCAGATATTTATGTTTATTTCGGTGTTGAAATTTATTAAGCTTATATTAATTGAGTTTATTGTCAATCTGAAATAGTTGGCTTGCCTTGAAAGCAGTGTTAGGAACTGTCACGGCTCTGGTGAGAGTTTGACATTTAGGTTATTTAGGCATTTTATCAAACATCTAGAGTGCATAACATTCTACCACCTCTACTAATGGTATTTATTCATCCAACAATCCCTCCTTCCCACAAACAAGAGATCCTACAACATTCTTGGGCTACTAACGACCTCCTTTATTACCATTATAATCATTAATGAACTCACATCCACCCAATTTTACTAATTAACTCATTGCAAAATCTCTATAACACCCAATATTTAGGTTAGGCACTTATGGCTTTCAATAACTATCCCATAAGTGCTAATACTTATTTCTTGTTAATATATTCACTAACAATTCATTCATGTAGGTTTAAGAGTAAGGGATTAGCTCTTGTAGCCCAAATATTGAAAACCAACTTTGGGGTGTTCTTGAGATTTTCAAGAAATTCTATAGAATCCAAGATAAAACCTTATTGTAACTCGTGATTGAGAAGTGAAATTGTCATAAAAACACATTTAAAACCTCACTTTAAGTGTGTATTGGAAGCCTTGGCCGATGGGTGGTGGAGAGAAAACCATAGCCTTAAAATCCCTTTTATTTTTCTCTCTCCCCGGTCATGTATTTATAGGTCCAGGTCTAAGTGCAGTTTGTTTTTAACTGGCACTATATCTGTGCTATAGAGCTTTAGCTCACTGGTTTGCTAAAATTTCTGCTTCCTTCCTGTGCTATAGCTGCGCTATGAGAGATATGTCCGTGTCTTTTCCTTAGTTTTATTGCTTTGAAATTAACATCCAAGTGTTCCCCGTTAATCCAATACTCAAAGATTAATAAAATAATTATCCCCAAGTATCCAAATAACTTTATCCACTCCAGTAATTCTCATGTAGTTCGGATTTAAATTAAATTATATTTCTATGCTCGAAATTTGCTCGAATTAGTTGTAGCAATTCATGGGGCCTTACACGAAGTCACTTACAAACCTTCATATAAGTATGAAACCATGTTTAAATGATGACACCCTCATCCGTGGCCATCCATGGCACTCAAAACAAAAAGTGGAGATCTCGAGGCGCGCATTAAGTTCTTAAACTTATTAGAAAATTTGAGGGCCTTACAACAATGTAGAATCAAAATCCAATAGAAATTACTTTTATATTGAGAGAGTTATACTTGTCCAAAGTCAAGGGATGCATGACTTATGACATACTGTTCCGATTAACATTTCCAACTTGTTCCAACCAAACCCTTTTTACTTCTAAACTTCATTAACATGCTCCAAATAATTTCCCTAATACATTTTTGTGACCAAATATTGTGGTCCAATTTAGTAGGTTTCCTTGGATACTTGAAAACGTTATTTCCAAATATTGTTGGTGCACTTTTAAAATATTAAATTATTAGGAAATTTTACGGGGCCTTATGTTCTTCCCCGCTTGGGAACATTCATTCTCGAATGTTGGATATTAGCCTTATTCGTCCTTATTGCACCCTATTTTATACGAGTTAAAATAAAATACAACTTATGGTTCTTCTGAGGTTCATAAAAAGTGAAGAGTCGCCACCTAATATTTTAAGGTATATTAGATTACCTATAAATCGGATATGGATCAACATATTAATAGTTTGCTAAACCAGTGAGATTCTAGGTAAGGGAAAGGTATAAGGCATCCCTTAAAATCTATCTAAAGAAAGTTCCTTAAACACAGTCTAAAATGGGGAAAGATTATCTATATTCAAATTATTTGTCTATCAATCACGAAAGATGTAACTACATGGCCGGTTGGTTCGAGTATTTTGGCCCCGTTTCCCCTATTTGATGACTTACTTATGTGTAATTGTGGTTATGTGACTTGCCCGGGTGGTTGGTTTGGTTTGGAGAGGTTTTGGAGTGAATTGGGACACTTAGTCCCAAGGTTGGAAGCCTATATTGTAAGAGTTAATCGGATTTTGACTTTTGTGTAAACGACTCCGAAATGGTGTTTTGATGATTCCAATAGCTTTGTATGGTGATTTTGAACTTAGGCGTGTGTCCAAATTTGAATATGGAGGTCCGTAGGTTGATTTGATACTTTTTGGCAAAAGTTGGAAAGTTGAAGGTCTGGAAGATTGATAGGTTTGACCGAGCGTTGACTTTGTTGATATCAGGTTCAGATTTTGATTTCTGGGAGTTAGAATAGGACCATTGTGTTATTTGGGACTTGTGTGCAAAATTTGAGGTCATTCTGGGTTGGTTTGATGTGATTCGGCATGCGTTTTAGAAGTTGGAAGTTCATTAGTTTCATTAGGCTTAAATTGAGGTACGATTCATAGTTTTGATGTTGTTTGATGTGATTTGAGGCTTCGAGTAAGATTGTATTGTATTTTAGGACTTGTTGGTATGTTTAGATGGGGTCTCGGGGGCCTCTGGTGTGTTTCAGATTGTTGGCGGAACATTTTTGGACTTTGAAATATTGCTGAAGTTTTGGAGTTCTAGTGCAATCGTACATGCGAGGGATTGGCCGCAGATGCGAGGCTACAAAAGCATCCTGGTGATCGCAAAAGAAGGCTAAACTGGAGCTGGGGAAGAGCGCAGGTGCGAGGGCATTACCGCATCTGCGAGTCCTCAAATGTAAACGAGTGAGCACAGAAGGGGAACTTGACGGAGGCCTGAGAGTTCCCAGATGCGGAGGTTGGATCGCAGAAGCGGTCCCTCAGGTGTGTAGAAGGGCCCGCATGTGCGCATGATCAAGATTTAAGTAGTTTTCACAGGTGCATGATTTTTACCACATGTGCGCATTGATTATTACATCTACTTTATGTGAATTTTAGGTGAAATTTGTGATTTTAGGCTATGTTATTGGAGAGTGAGATTTGATAATTTGAGGGTCGATTTGTGGTTGGAATTGGATAAAATTGGTATGTTTTGGACTCGTATTTTAATGAGTGTTAGGAATTTGTGAATTTTGCCGGGTTCCGGGGTACGGGCACGAGGTTGACATTTTTGGGTTGACTTTGCATATTTGATTCAAGACTTTAGCTTTATTAGTTGGAATTGTTTTGGATGGTTTTATTGATGATATTAAGTTGCTTTGGCTAGATTCGAGTCACTCGAAGGTCGATTCGTGTGGCAAGTGCTTTTTGGGGTATTGATTTGTACGTTTTGAGGTAAGTAACATATCTAAAATTTGATTTGAGGGTATTTAACCATAGGAACTATATTATATGAGAGGTATTGGGGTGCGTACGTGCTAGGTAATGGGCGTGTGTGCGTGCACCAAAGTGTTCATAATTAGAGGTGGCTTTTAGACTATTATGGGATTTGTGTCACTATCTTGCCTCGTTATATTGATGTTTTCTAAACCTGTATGATTACTTGAGTTATGATTCGTGATAGAAATCATGTCTAGGCTATGTGCTATTTTTTTAGATATGATAGGGCTATTCTTGCTGTTTCTGAGATATTTGGCTTAATTGTATACCTACTCTCATTCAAAATGTTAAATCCGTGTATGATATCTCTTTCCCAGTACTTCTTATTTGATTCCTCACATGTTGTTGATGCCTCATATGTGTAACACTGTTGAATTGAGTACTGTGAGATGTGATTAACTGAGACTTAAGCGGTTAATGACTGAACTTGGGCCATAGAGCTAATTTGGTATTGATGTTGATGTGACGCATATGCCAGGCTCATATTGGGCTAAGTGTTACTGTTTTGGGGCGATACACCAGGCCCCACTATTGGGCTATGTCATTATGATTTGCGCTTGGGCAGGATTCCCCCCTCCAGAGTGTGACATGCCAACAGTGGGTGCAAGCACATTGTTATATATATGTGCTTTGGTGAGAGGAAATTATGCAAGGCACCCGTACAGTGCTATATGTTGATGTGAGTGATGGTGAGGGCCTTGTGCCAGGCACCGTGAGTGTTCTAAGTGTGGTTATCCTTGATGGTTTCATTGTGATGATATTGAGTAAATTTGATACAATATGGGTTATTGTGGACAGACTGACCAAGTCTGCTCATTTCATTCCAGTTGTGACTCCTACTCTTTAGAGCGACTGGTAGGGGTGTTCATAAAAATTCGAAAAATCAAACCAAACCGATCAAAAAACCCGATACCTTTTAGGTTTGTTTTGGTTTTGGTTTTGGTTTTGGTTTTGGTTTTAAATTTTAAAAACCGATCAAATTTTTTTTGGTTTTGGTTTTAATAACCAAAAAACCAAACCAAACCGACTATAAAAGTAGTTATTTAAATTTATTAAATACCTATATATATGTGTATTTTTATATAAAGTTTCTAAAATTTTATGGTACATATTAATCATTTGTATTTTTAGTCTAGTTCTTTGCTATTATTATAATCTAATTCTTTATCTTTTAGTTTGATTGGTAAATTTCTTTTGGGTACAAGAATTTATTTCATGTTAAAAATAATCGATTTTTAATTGAGTACTTAAATTATTCATCACTATTTGAGTCAATTATCATTAATATACTTGGTAAATGATAGATTTCCCAAAGAGCAATTGGTTTGATAGCGTTACGTGGAAAATGTAGTCGCCGGAATGTGCGTTTTGTAGTGTATGTCTCATATTTAAGAAAAAATATATAAATAACCGAAAAACCGAAAAATCGAAAAAATCAAATCGATAAAAAACTGACTTAATTGGTTTGGTTCCATTCTAATATTTGAAAATCCAACTTACTTGGTTTGGTTTCTTTTTTGGGAAAAGCCGACCTAAACCGAACCACGAACACCCCTAGCGACTGCTTAGATTTACATTCGTGAGATTGTTTGCCTTCATGGTGTGCCCGTGTCTATCATTTCGGAATGAGGTACTCAGTTCACGTCGCAGTTTTGGAGAGTGGTGCAACGAGAGTTAGGCACAGGGGTAGAGCTGAGTACATCATTTCATCCCCAGACAGACAGGCAGTCTGAGCGCACTATTCAGATATTGGAGGACATGCTACTTGCCCGTGTTATTGATTACGGAAGTTCATAGGATCAATTTCTTCCATTAGCAGAGTTTGCCTACAACAACAACTTTCAGTCGAGTATCTAGATGGCTCCTTATGAGGCCTTATACGGGAGGAGATATAGTTCTCTGGTTGGATGGTTTGAGCCTAGGGAGGCTAGGTTGTTGGGCACTGACTTGGTCCGGTATGCCTTAGAGAAGGTGAAGGTGATTCAGGTGCGGCTTCGTACATCACAATCCAGGAAGAAAAGTTATACTGACAGGAATGTTCGTGATGTTGCATATGTGGTGGGTGAGAAGGTTATGCTGAGAGTTTCTCCCATGATAGGTGTGATGAGATTCGGGAAGAAGGGGAAGTTGAGTCCAAGGTATATTGTCCCTTTCGAGGTGCTAGAGGGAGTTGGAGAGGTGGCCTACAGACTTTCCTTGCCACCTAATTTATCGGGTGTTCACCTAGTGTTTCATGCGTCTATGCTCCGAAAGTATTATGGTAATCCGTCACATGTTTTGGACTTCATCACGGTATAGCTAGATGGGGAATTGACCTATGATGTGGAGCCGGTGGCCATTTTGGAACTACAGGTTCAAAAGATAAGGTCGAAGAACATAGCTTCGGCGAAGGTGCATTAGAGGGGTCATCCGATCAAGGAGGCTACATGGGAGACCGAGCAGTAGACGCGGAGCAGATATCCACACTTATTTGAGACTCTAGGTATGATTCTAGACCCGTTCGAGGACGAACGTTTGTTTAGGAGAGAGAGAATGTAACGTTCCGGCCGGTCATTTCTAGTATTTTAGCCTTGTTTCCCCTATTTGATGCCTTACTTATGTGTAATTGTTGTTATGTGACTTTTCAGGGTGGTTGGATCAGTTTTGGGGAGGTTTTGGAGTGAATTGGGACACTTAGTCTCAAGGTTGGAAGTCTAGTTTGTAAGAGTTAATCGGAGTTTGAATTTTGTGTAAAAGACTCCGGAATGATGTTTTGATGATTCTAATAGCTTCAGATGGTGATTTTGGACATAGGCGTGTGACCGAATTTGGATTTGGAGGCCTGTAGGTTGATTTGATGCTTTTTGGCGAAAGTTAGTAAGTTGAAGGTTTGGAAGGTTGTTAGGTTTGACCAAGAGTTGATTTTATTGATATCGGGTTTGGATTTTGGTTCTGGGAGTTGGAATAGGACCGTTGTGTAATTTGGGACTTGTGTACAAAATTTGAGGTCATTCCGGGTTAGTTTGATGTGATTCAACATGAGTTTTAGAAGTTTGAAGTTCATTAGTTTAATTAGGCTTGAATTGGGGTGTGATTCGTGGTTTTGATGTTGTTTGATGTGATTTGAGGCTGCGAGTAAGTTCGTATTGTGTTTTAGGACTTGTTGATATGTTTGGACCCGGGGGCCTCGAGGATTGTTGGCGGATCATTTTTGGACTTTGAAAGATTGCCGAAGTTTTGGAGTTCTAGTGCAACCACACATGCGAGGCCACAGAAGCGGCATGGTGATCGCAGAAGCGGGTTAGGCAGGAGCTGGGGAAGAGCGCAGGTGTGAGGGAATTACCGCATCTGCGAGTCCGCACATGCGGACAAATGAGAATAGAAGCGAAACTGGACGGAGGCCTGGGAGTCTGTAGATGCGGAGGTTGGATAGCAGAAGCGGTCCTACAGGTGCGTATAAGGTCCCACATGTGCGCATGGTCAATATTTAAGTGATTTTCGTAGCTGCATGATTTTGATCGCAAATGCGGCATTGCAGGTGCAGTGATTTGGACCGCATATGCGGGAATCGCTGGGCAGATATTTTAAAACGAGGTTTTGGTCATTTTCTCATTTTGGAAATTGTGGAGCTCGGTCTAAGGCGATTTTTGTAGTTCTTTTCATCCTAATGAAGAGGTACATAAAGTTTAATCACTTTTGATGATAGATATTGATTACCCATTGATTATTACACCTAGTTTATGTGAACTTGAGGTGAAATTTGGGGACTTTAGGCTATGTTATTAGATAGTGAGATTTGATGATTTGAGAGTCGATTTATGGTTGGAATGGGATGAAATTAGTATGGTTGGATTTGTATTTGAATGGGTGTTCGGAATTTGTGAATTTTGTCAAGTTTCGTGGTGCGAGCTCAGGGTTGGCTTTTTGGTTCACTTTGCATATTTGATTCAAGACTTTAGCTTTATCATTTGGAATTGTTTCCGATGGATTTTAGTGATGATATTAAGTTGCTTTGGCTAGATTCTAGTCGCTCAGAGGCCGATTCGTGTGGCAAGGGATTTTTGGAGTATTGATTTGTGCGCTTTGAGGTAAGTATTATATCTAAACTTGGATTTGAGGGTATTTAACCCTGGGAACCATATTATATGAGAGGTATTGGAGTGATGTACACGCTAGGTAAGGGGCGTGTGTGCATGCACCGAAGTGTTCATGATTAGAGATGGCTTTTAGACTATTATGGGACTTGTGTCACTATCACTTCTCATTATATCCGTATTTTCTAAGCCTGTATTGTAAGGCCCCATAAATGTTCGCCAAGAATTTAATTTTTTATGGTGCCAAGGTAAGCTAATGTGCCACAACATGCATTTTTGGATTGTGCAATGCATTGTGAAGTTGCTAGCAGAAATTGCAGAAAAAGATGATTCTGTGGTCCATTATGCTATAGCGTATCTATTCCGCTGACCACAGAATGAATCAGAAGCAACTTAAATTTGAAGACCATTTTGTGGCCATTCTGCTGGCCGCATATCCATTATGCTACTGCGAAATTGCATCGCAGATCTGACCAGACCCAACCCAGAATGTGAAGACCATTTTGTGGCCATTGTGCTGGCCGCATATCCATTCTACTACTGCAAAATTGCATCGCAGAGACATACTATTTTGTGGGTTTTTTTCTGGACACAAAGCTGTTCTACTACCACAGAATTGCACCACATAATTGATATCGGGGGGAGGGGTATTTTTTGAAATTTTCTAATCCGACTCTATTTTGATATAAGGCCTTAGGGGGTCATTTTATAAGCTATAACCTGATGTTTTAGAATTTAGAGAGAGAGAGAGAGAGAGAGAGAGAGAGAGAGAGAAGAGAGAGAGAGAGTCTACTCATCATTCTTGCCCCAATCTTAAAGAATCAAGGAAGCCACTCACTAGGCCATCAACTATACGGGTAAGTCCATCTCCTAAGCTTTTTTGCAAGTTGTTATGTGTCTAAGTAAGTTGTGGAGTTGGAGATAGGACATGCATTTGCCAATATGATGTATTATGTGGGGTTGTTGAACTATTTTGGGTAGATTCTTGTTAAACTCGGTTGAGGGAGGAAGGGATTACCATTGTAGAGCCTTGCATTCGATTTTGCACAGTAGATGTTTGACGAATTTCCCAAGAGACTTATATCATGAGAATCCTTCTAATTATTATTCAATTTTCACTATCTTCCTATAGAATGAAATTGATAGAAGTATTGGGATGTTGTAGTAATCTCAGGAAAGCTCAAGCATGGTATGTTGGCTAAACTCTTTTTCTAGAATCGGAATCCATGAGTTCCTCGTGAGTTCTAAATGTGGTTTGTTCAAACTCTCATTTCGACTATTCCAAATTGCTTTCGAAAATGGAATTGCGTAAATGCTTATGTACTCAAGTCACGTTCTAATTTCCCCTATCATATTATGCTCCCCCTTTGTGGGAAAATGTTCAAATATGGTCGTTGTAACTAATGCATACGATTTGAACCCATGTTTCAGTTGTAAATCACCATGCTCTCCTTTGTATGTATTTCCAAGGTGTTTTGAGTTCTTACATACTACAACAACAACAACCCAGTATAATCCCACTAGTGGGGTCGAACTATAAGAAAGACTATTTATTCTTTCAAAAAAATAAATGTTGATGATGTAGCAGTTCTGATAGCATCAAGGACAAGGATATAGTTTTGAAAGCTCCAAGGTCATTTACAAGATCTCAAGCTAAAGAGTTGCACTCTAAGGTTGCTGGACTTCAATGGCAAATAAAGAAGCTTTTAATTATAGAGGAAGAGTTCAAGCCCAAAGTAGATGAATTATGCAAGTTTTACAATTATTTGGTGATCCAAATTGAAGTCCAAGAGGAGGAAGATTGGGCCACCAAATCAGCCCTTGAAGTCCACCAAAGGGGCTCAAAATGAGCTTAAAAGAGGTCCAAAAGGGGGTGTTTCAAAGGGAGCCCAATTGGAGTCCAAATCAATGGCCCAAACTAGTAGTTTTAAGGTCCAAATCTGCCCCAAAGGGATTTGGCCGCCCCC
>AWOL01S0055050.1:16572-31605 GCA_000715115.1 Nicotiana otophora | reverse complement strand
CCCCCCCAAAACCAAACTTATTAACTCCCAAGTTTATTAGTGTGTACTTTGGCTTTAAATACCCTTCATTTTTTTCTATTTTCCTACAATTCTATTATTCTCTCTTTGTCTCTCTCTCAATTTTCTGATCATTTAAGTTTTAAGTATTTGGGCAAACATTTGGAGCAAGTTTCAAACTCCTAAACTAATTCTTGGAGTAAGTATTTGGACAAATTCTTTAAGTTTCAATATTTATTTACGGTACACTCGTTTCATCTATTAATTTTGTATTTTAATTATGACTCCTAAAAAGATATTAGGCATACCCAACTTATTTTCTAAAAAAAGTAGAAAATATATACAGGATAATACCCATGTTATTGGAACTTCCTTTAGCTAATCCTCTGACTTTTATGATATTAATTCGGATGAGCCACTAGATAACGATACTTTAGAAAGACGAATTGACAATGATTTTGGTATTAATGAGGAGGAAAAAAATAAAGAAGATGAATTAGATGAAATACCTACTGGTCCGATTTTAGAAGCTCCAACTTAGGCTCAAACTTAGTCTAAAGCTTTACCTCCCTTTGTACTTTCTACTAGGGTAAGATTAAGGCAACACGTCAGAGAACATCACTTGTATGACAATATTTTACTTTCGATAAAAATGCATGTGTTGCTACTTGTAACAAATATAGATCACCATTTACACATGGGACAGGTGGAAGAGCAGGTGAAACTAGAGGCTTNTTCCTTTGTACTTTCTACTAGGGTAAGATTAAGGCAACACGTAAGAGAACATCACTTGTATAACAATATTTTACTTTCGATAAAAATGCATGTGTTGCTACTTGTAACAAATATAGATCACCATTTACACATGGGACAGGTGGAAGAGCAGGTGAAACGAGAGGCTTAAGGAGACACTTTTAAACTAAATACAAAGTTATATGAATATAAGCTCAAATAGATGTCAGAGAGATACTGGATCCTAGCGGCGCTTCCGACGCTCCTACGGGATCTAGGAGGCGGGTTCTAATTATATCCAACAATAGTTTAATCCTGCTACTGGTGGTTTATAACATCCCTATAACAAATACATAGATCACAAAAATATAGAAAAAATGGTCGTTGTCTGTGGCTTATATTTTACATTCATTCTTACTCCGTTTTTGTGTATTATATACAAGACTCATATAATCCTGCTTTTTAAAATTTTTCTAGAACCACAGTTAGTAATGATATTTTTAAATTTCATAGTGAATATCTTCAGTATATACATTGTGTATTTTACCACTTAGATTATAAGTGTCTATCACTTTTGATATAAGTCGTAGTCCTAATAGTAATGATTATTTAAATGTTACATGTCATTTGATTGATCATAACTGGAACATGCAAAAACTCATTATTGATTATTAATTTGTTGATTCAAAACGCATATTGGACCATATATTACTACTACTGTTCTAGAAATTATTCATTTTTATGGTCTTACTGACAAAAGTTTAACAATTATATTAGATAATACTTCTTCTTATACTACTGCAGAAAATAACTTGAAAGTTAAACTTTGCCCACTTACGACTCAATTTTTCATGTTAGATATGCATGTCATATTTTTAATTTAGTTGTAAAAGATGGTATTAATTTAATTACCGTTACTTGTGCTAAAATATAATATGCTTGTGCCTACATTTTTCGTGTCAATAAAACGAGTAAAATTCGTGAATTTAAAAAGAGGTGTATCTATGTTGAACATCCATATAAAAAAGTTCCTAAAGATGTTTATATATAGTAGGTGGAATTCTACTTATGAAATGCTAAAAGTTGCTTATGTCTATCGGTTGCCTATACAAATGGTATTTAATGAACATAATGCTAACCATGTTGATCGAATTGTCGAGCCTGATTGGAAAGAAATTCATGAGCTTACTAAACTTTTTTAAAAAAATTATTATGCTGCAAAATATTTTTCTGGTATATATTATTATATTATTACACAAACATTATGGCATATTTGTGAAATTTCAGTTGTATTTGCTAAGTATAAAAAATAGATAAATATAAACCAGCCACTGAAGAAATAATATTAAAATTTAAAAAGTATTTTTTTCCTATTCCCACCATTTATTTAACTTCTACTATAATTAATTCATCTTTAAAATTACGAGGTTCAAATGGACTTGTTAGTATGAGAATTTAGAAATTTCAGAAATCGGAGTGTCAACTGTCGAAGAATGCCAACCTAGCATATACATTCATGCCAAATTAATATTTGATAAGTATAAAATATGGCAAGTTCATACAGTGTACATCCTCCTACAACTTCTAAGACTAGAGCAGAAGTAAATGTGGAAAAGTATGGAGGAGTTAATAAGTCTTGATTCTGTTGGTACCAAAAATGAACTTGATGTTTACCTTAATCAAGGATTGCAATCTATTAAAGATGAAGAAGGTAAAGAGCAACTTTTAGCATGGTGAAGGGGTGTGGCAAGGCATTCCCAATACTTTCAACAATGACTTAACACGTACTAGATATTCAAGTATCATCAGTGGCTTCGGAGACTGTTGTTAGTGCGACAAGATTTTAAATCGGAACCACAAATATTCATTAGAGGAAGACAGTCTAAAGATTTTCGTCTTATTCAAAGATTGAATCAATGCAGACAGAAGAAATCTTGGCTAACAAAAATTAACCACTAAGGAAGAATAAGAAATACAATGAGATATTTTTCGGAAGTGGTGACGATATGAAACTCATGGAACATTAAGCGATATTGCCAATTCAAGAGGATCTTCCCGTTGATATTATACGAAAGTTAAAAAGAAGCTATATAAGAGAGTACATATATTAGTATGATAACTAGTAATTAGCTACTTAGACGCTAGTTCAAACAAAACCATATTAAGAAGATGATTGTGTAGATTAGGTGTTCTTCTTTAGGTGCTTTTCAAAAGACTTATATTTGTGTGTGAAATTTGAACTATTAAATAAACTAAAAGGCTTTAGGCTTGAATTTTTTAAGAATTATCTTACTTCATTACTTCATAATTCATACTTGAGATTATATTAAATAAACTAAAAGTCTTTTATTTTTATAAGTACTTTAAAAAGTTAAATTTTCTAAAATATTTTGCTACAATTCTTTTCTTTTTATATTTTATAATTTCTTACTTAGCTTCTTTATAATTTATTAAAAAATAACTGTTGCCAATATTAAAAAACTAGTCGTTGCTAATTTCAAAAACCTTTTATAATTTTTAGTACTGAAATATTTATATTAATAAAAATTAAAAAAATTCCACTAAGGGCCCCTTCTCGTCCCGTTAATTAGTGGGATTGGACGGGCCTAGGGGGTCGTCTAGCTAATCCCGACCCGCTAATGTCTCGGTTCCCCTATTCCCATTAAGGAATAGTCCTGTTAGGCAGCCTTAGTGACGAGTCTCTTTTTTTAGATTGAATTTTCTTTCTGTCTTCTTTTTCTTTAGATAGATTAGGGTTTCTTCTTCTTTTATTTAAGTTCACACTTCAATGGTCTAGCTTCAGACTTGATTTGTTTACATTGTGACAACCTACACCAAAGTTTATAACTTTAAACTAATTTTTCTAAAGTTCGCATTGTGTAGGAAGAACTTCAGATCCGAATATTATCTGAAGTTAAACTTCAGACGCGTATTGCCAGAAGTGTGTTACGAAATGGATAAATTTATAAATTTATGTGCAACGCTAATATGACTTCAATAGTGGTCCCAAATAGGGTATATCTACATTTCCAACACTCATCGACTAAAGATTTTTGTGATCATTTGCAGGGGTGATTTGCACAAATCTCATTCCATGCTACTGTTTGACCCCGAATCCCCACCCTCGTGACCGTGATGGCGCCTAATATTTCACTTGCTAGGCAAGCCAATATTAGAATAAGTTTTAGCCATTTTTAACAAAATAAACTAACCGATGTCAATTAAGCTGAAATAACTGTAATAAAACTGAAATAAGTTGCGAAAAGTCATAACAACCGCAATATCTAGATACAACCCCAGATCTGGTATCACAAGTGCATGAGCGACTAGAATAATACAGATAATGGTGTGAATGAAAGTAAAACTGTCTGAAAAGAAATAAACAGCTAGGATAAAGTAGAAGGGGACTTCTGGGCTGCGAACGCCAAGCAGTTGTACCTCAAGTCTCCGTCAAATGATCGATCCAAGCAATCTACTGGCCACGGCTGGGACTGACTCTAAAGTCTACACAAGAAGTGCAGAGTGTAGTATGAGTACAACCGACCCCATTTACTCTGTAAGTGCCGAGCCTAACCTCGACGAAGTAGTGACAAGGCTAAGGTGGGTCACTTACAATAACCTGTATGCAGTATAATAATAATGACATGAAAGGAAATACAGGAAAATAAAGCAGTTAACTCATGAAAATAACCTNTCTGCACAAGATGTGCAGAGTGTAGTATGAGTACAACCGACCCCATTTACTCTGTAAGTGCCGAGCCTAACCTCGACGAAGTAGTGACAAGGCTAAGGTGGGTCACTTACAATAACCTGTATGCAGTATAATAATAATGACAGGAAAGAAAATACAGGAAAATAAGGCAGTTATCTCATGAAAATAAACTCAATCCTCGAAAATCAGTAAAACTAGAAATACAAATCCTCAGAATCTCGTACGAAAACACCGAAGCCAACACAATACAACAAGGAATACAAAACACACAAACCGTTGCGGTGCGCAACCCGATCCCACCGTACAAATACGATCCTCCCTTATTTCACCATATCAATAACAATAATAACAAGTAAAATCCATTGCGGCGCGCAACCCGATCCCACCATATAATCAGAATCAATATCATAATCCTCTCTTATTTTACCATATCAATCCTCCCTTATTCCACCTATTGTGGCATGCAACCCGATCCCACCATATGAATATCGATCCTCCCTTATTCCACTTGTTGCGGCATGCAACCCGATCCATAAACACAAATCAATAAATGAATCAATTCAACAACTCGAACCACAAAAATCTCTATGATTAACGAATATGAAAGCAGAACCATAAAGGATATTTCGTGCCAAATCAAGAATTGCTATAATTAATACTAAGTGGCAAAACAAGTCAAATAAATGATAGCAAAAGGGTACAAGTAAGTCAATTAAGGCAAGTAGAAGTTAATCATGGAAGCATGGGAGAAACTAATATTTTAATACGAGAATAATAAATGACAAATAGAAAATTCCGGCATATGAAGCAATTAAAGCATGTAACATTTAAGACATGTAATAAAATAATTAATGAAATATGAAAAAACACAAAAACAAGTATTTTGACGGCGTATATACACTCGTCACCTAACATATACGTCGCTACACATGAATTCCACATAGCACATAACTCAAGGGTTCCTAATTCTCTCAAATCAAGGTTACATCCAACACTTACCTCGCTCCGCAAACAAATCAAAGCTCTATCGTGGCCTTTCCTCTAAAATCTGCCTCCAAACCAATCGAATCTAACCAAAATTGACTCAATAACATCAAATAATACTAGAGAAATCAATTATAATAAATAAAGTTAAGATCTTTACACTTTTTTCAAAAAAGTCAACAAAAGTCAACCCCGGGCTCGCTTGGTCAAAACCTGAGATTCAGACCAAAACTCATTTACCCATTCACCCCCGAGACCGAGTATGTAATTAGTTTCAAAATTCGACCTCAATTTGAGGTCTAAATTCCAAATTTGCAAATCTCTCCCTCCCCCCTCCCCCCCTCCCCCACGCAATTTTTTCGAAATCTCTAATTTTCTACCATGAAGGAACATAGATTAAGGCTAGAAGTTAGTGAGTAATGATGGAAATGGAAGAAAATTAGATAAAGTACACTAACCTATGAAAGGGTGATGAAATTTATCCTCCAAATCGCCTTAGGCCGAGCTCTAATGAAAAGATGGTGAAAAATGGGTTAAATCCCGAATTTTAGAAGTTTATATGACTAGGCCACCTCACCCACTCTCTCAAGAATCTCAAAGGATCCGATATACCTACGGCTCAACTTGCCCTTCTTTCTGAACCTCATCACACTAGGGGTGGGCATTCGGTACTTCGGTTTGGTATTTAAGAATTTCGGTTCGGGATTTCGGTATTCGATTTATCAATTGTGTATACCAAATACCGTACCAAAATATTTCGGTACGGTTCGATATTTCTTATTTTGGTTCGGTACGGTTTCGGTTTAAACCAAATCTTCAGTGTCTCCCCCACTCCATTAACTAATGTAATCCATGTTGTTTGAGATTCCACCAAAGATTAATCTGATATAGAATCAAAATTTGTGTTTGTTTCTTAATTAAAAAAAATGGTACATAAATTGGTGTATCTGTAGAAAAAAGCTTTCGATGACTTGATATCCCAAACAAAAGGTCAAAAAGCTTCACCTGATGCACAAAACGTGTGATCTTGGTAGAATTGCATATTAGATTTTTAGACAAGAGTATTTCAATGAAGGCACCGGCCATAGGGACATACCACGTAATACGTAGCATAACCTGAACTCAACAGGTTCTTATCAAGGCTAAATGGGTTGAGATTGTTTTAACAGGCACAACGCACAAAGTTAAATCAGGCTGGTAATCCGTAATAGTACAGTTCAGTCAGCTTGATAATGAAAAAACTTTAATTTGCGATTCTTTTTATACAAAAACTGAAATAAAGTAAGAATCTTTTGCAAAGGTCATGATATATAAAACACGTTTATAGAATATTATTGAAAGTTTAGGAAATTAAGAGCAAGAGTAGTTTCTATGCATCCATTTTGTAAATAAAGCTATGTTCTCTCTACATATTTTATACTCTAAATATTTAATTAAATTCCAATATTTTAAAATTCTAAGAGTAGGATTCTATATTTAAGAATATTATGTTGTTACATCCGAATTATGCTTATTCGGTCACAAATTATTTACATTAACACCAGTACACCATGTATGCCAAATATTCTATTGCATGATAGTCAAAAATATAATTATTTAACACCTTAGTATTGAATAAGACAACAATACACAATTTACTCTCTCTATTTCTATATTTTAGAATAGAACGGGGAAAAGGTTGTACAAAAGAAGGGAAAATCAAGTTTTGTTATAAGACTAGGCATCACTTTGGGACATTTCACAAAGAAAAAATAACCATTTTGGATATACCAATGCATATTTCATTTTAGTAAGATAGGCATGTGTTTTAAGCAATCATTCGGATTTTATCTAAATGAACTGTTAATAAACTAAAACTGATTGAAAATATCAGGGCTCCCCATGGATTAACCCAGCCCATATTGGGTAATAAACAAGTCACCTGACAACAGTCTAAGTTGTGATCTACGACGTTTCCAACTATGCAGCAACAAAAAAAAAGTTGGGCTTGACTAAACTATTTCGGTATTTCGGTATATCAAAAATCTAATACCGTATATCGTACCGAATTATCGAAATTTCTGTACCGAAATACCGAAAAGACCGAAATACCAAATTAATTCGGTTCGGTTCGAAATTCGATTTTTCGAATTTTATGCCCACCCCTACATCACACCCTTCATGGGTGAAACCCAGAGCAACACCCTCTCTCCAACCATGAATGCAGCATCACAAAGTCTACGGTCGGCATAACTCTTCTGCCTAGACTGAGAGGTGCGAAGTTGATCCTGAATAATCTTGACCTTATCCAAGGCATCCTTTACCAAATCTGTAACCAACAACCGAGCTTCCCCCAGCTCGAACCATCTAACTGGCAAACGTCAATGCCTCCCGTAAAATGCCTCATAGGGAGACATCTGAATGCTCGACTGGTAGATGTTATTGTAGGCAAACTCCGCAGGCGGCAAGAACTGATCCCAAGAACCCTCAAAATCCATAACGCAAGCGCGAAGCATATCCTCCAATATCTGAATAGTGTGCTCGGACTGTCCGTCTGTCTGGGGTTGAAATGTTGTACTCAACTCAATCTGTGTGCCCAACTCATATTGTATGGCCCTCTAGAAGTGCGAGGTGAATTTCGTACCTCGATCAAAAATTATAGACTTGAGCACACCGTGAAGACAGACGATCTCGTGGATGTAGATCTCAGCTAACCGCTCTGAAGAAAAGGTAACTGCCACTAGAATGAAATGTGCCGACTTGGTCAACCTGTCCACAATGACCCATATCGCGTCGAACTTCTTCTGAGTCTTTGGGTATCTAACAACAAAATCCATAGTGATATGCTCCCACTTCCACTCATGAATCTCTAACCTCTGAAACTAACCAACATGCCTCTGATGCTCGTACTTTACTTACTGACAATTTAGATACCGAGCTACATATACAACTATATCCTTCTTCATTCTCCTCCACCAATAATTCTTCCGCAAGACCTGATACATCTTAGCGGCACCTGGATGAATAGAATACCGGGAATTGTGGGCCTCCTCAAGAATCAACTGACGAAACCCATCCACATTGGGCACACAAATATGACCTTGCATCCTCAAAACCCCATCGTCTCCAACAGTAACCTGCTTGGCACCACCGTGCTGCACCGTGTCCTTAAGGACAAGAAAATGGGGATCATCATACTTACACTCCCTGATGCTCTCATACAAGGAAGACCGAGTGACTGTGCAAGCTAGCACACGACTGGGCTCTGAAACATCTAACCTCAAGAATTGATTGGCCAAAGACTGAACATTTGTTGTAAGTGGTCTTTCACCAACTGGGATATACGCAAGGCTACCCATACTCACTGCCTTTCTACTCAAGGCATAGGCCACCACATTGGCCTTCCCGGGATGGTACAAAATAGTAATATCATAGACTTTCAACAACTACAACCACCTCCTCTGCCTCAAGTTGAGATCCTTCTACTTGAACAAATACTATAGACTTTCGATGATCCGTGAATACCTCGCACGACATGCCGTAAAGATAGTGCCTCCAAATCTTCAGCGCACGAACAATGGCTACCAACTCTAAGTCATGAATAGGGTAATTCTTCTCTTGAACCTTCAACTGTCGCGATGTGTATGTAATCACCCTACCATCCTGCATCAATACTGCACTAAGCCCAATATGAGGTACATCACAATATATCATGTAGGACCCTAACACTGGCGCCATAGTCAAAGTAGTCTTGAGCTTCTAAAAGCTCAGCTCACACTCATCCGACTATCTGAACGGGGCACCCTTCCGGGTCAATCAAGTCAATGGGGATGCTATGGATAAAAACCCCTCCATGAACCGGCGGTAATAACCCACCAAACCTAGGAAACTCTGGATCTCTGTAGCTAAAGTAGGTCTAGGCTAGTTCTGAACTGCCTCAATCTTCATAGGATCCATCTTTATGCCCTCCACCGAAACAACATGTCCTAAAAAGTCGATTGAGTCCAACCAAAACTCACACTTTGAAAAATTGGCATATAACTGGATATCTCTCAGAGTCTAGAGTACAATTCGAAGATGATGCTCATGCTCCTCTCGACTGTGAGAGTAGATCAAGATATCATCAATGAATACAACCACAAAAGAATCCAAGTAGGGCTTGAACACCCAGTTCATCAAATCCATGAACGCTGCTGGGGCATTTGTCAACCCAAATGACATCACTAGGAACTCATAATGCCCATACCGAGTACGAAAAGCCGTCTTAGGGACATCGGATGCCCTAATCTTCAACTGATAGTAGCCAGACCTCAAATCAATCTTTGAAAATACCTTGGCACCCTGAAGCTGATCAAATAAGTCATCAATCCTCGGCAACAAATACTTGTTCCTGATAGTAACCTTGTTCAACTACCGGTAGTCTATACACATCATCATCGATCCATCTTTCTTCTTCACGAACAACAAGGGTACACCCCACGGCCAGACACTAGGTCTAATGAAGCCCTTATCAAGAAAATCATGCAATTGCTCCTTCAATGCCTTCAATTCCGGTAAGGCCATATGGTATGACGGAAATAGAAATGGGCTGAGTGCCCAGATCCAAATCAATACGGAAGTTAATATCCCCGTCGGGTGGCATTCCCGACAGATCCGCAGGAAACACCTTTGAAAACTCACGAACAACTGATATTGAATCCAATTAAAGGAACCTCCGCACTAGAATCATGGACATAGGCCAAATTGATAAGTGGGGATTTTTATTTCTTAATAGCACCTTTTAGCTTTTGTTTTAGTCCGAAAGTATTGAATTGTGTTCCCAAAATTAATGAAATTGTGCAAATTGCAGGAATGCTCGAAGTTTGATCTCCCATGATGAAATCCAACTTAAAAGGAGTGTTCTGAAGCATAAATCAATAAAGGATGCAGAAGCAAAGATGTGCAATCCGCAGAAGAAATTATGGACCGTAGAATTCCATCTGCGGCCGCAACCCAAGAAACAGAACCCAATAGTCTTTTCAGTAATGTGCGGACCGAACATGAATTGTGCGGCCGCAGAACTGGGATTTCACTGACAAAGATTCAAAGTTCAGAGAATATGCATGAATACCAAGTCCTAAAGACTTTGTGAAGAGCGGACCGCGCATGAAATGTGCGGCCGCAGAAGTTGCCTTACTGCCGTAGTTCAGAAATGTACGGCCGCATAATCCTTCTTCCTATCAAGTGAAGAAATTTGCGGTTCGCACATGGAATTGTTCGGCCGCAGAACCTCCCGAGGGGCATTTTTGTCCGCGATTTTTGGCCCTGTATAAATAGATGAGTTTCAAAATATTAGGTCAAGTTTGAACATTAAAAGCTGTTGTAGCCATTTCTTTTTACTACTTTAGGAGGTTTTACATTATTTTGGTATTTAAACATTAGATTTTATCATGCTAATCTTTCATTATGGGTTTAATTAGCTTTTTTCTTTATTTTCTTCAAATCCTATTATGAGTAGCTAGATTTTTACTCGGGTTATGACCCAACCCTAGTGTGTAAATCTTATGGGTGATTAATTTTATGCTTGTTTATGATTGGGTGTTTATTATTTAGCTTAGTTCATGCTTCAATTTTAGAATTAATGATTGCAAACATTAATTCATGCCTATTTGACTTAGTCTCTACTTGAGAAAGAGAGACCTAGTCTAGGATAACTTGGCTAATAAGGAATTGGGTTAATTGAGAGATTGATAAGCCTAATTAAAGGGTTCAAACTAGAGATAGTAAGAACCCGACTTGAGCTCATATCAACTATTTTATTTGATACCCATTTGGATTTAAGAAAGCCAAATTGGGAAAAATCACTCTCTGATCGAGAGGTATTGAGTGACTAACATAGAGTTGAGAGCTATAATATATCCCAATCAACAAAATAAGTATTAACGTCTTTATCCCATTAGGCAAACACCCAGGTTATGGTCACAACCCTAGGCCTTTAAACTATTTGGAAAAACATTAGAAACATTCATTTCTAGTTTACTTACCTTAGCTTGCAATCATTAGAGTTATAGTAGAAGTAGATATCAAAACTCTGTTATGGAAGTTCAATTTAGGTAGTCCATTAATTTGCTTCAAATATATACTCCTAACACTCCTTATAACTCCCGTTGGATTCGACCCCGACTCATAGTTGGGTAATAACAAAAACAATGAAGTATTCCGAGTCAATGGTCACCGGGTGAAGCACTATTTGGGAAAGGTTAGAGATAGCCATGTTGTGGCGGTCATTCATTTCAATTGAGGGTATTTTGCATCGTGCCGCGACGTTAAATCGGGCGCTTCTTGGGAGGACACCCATGTTTCTTTTCCTTTTACTTTTTGTAGTTAGGTGTTATTTTTATTCTATCTTCATTCGAAGTGTGCTACAGGGTTGAGTGTGACTTACAGGAATTGTAGACCAAATATTTGGCTAAGTGCTCTAAGAATTACGAACCGTAGTTGATTTGTGCCGACCGCACAATTATGGTTGTTGTAGCAAAAGTGCAATGCGGCCGTACAATTATCTTGCGGACCGCACAAATGAAAGGTTGAAAATACTCACTCTCTGAATTTTAGCCTGTCAGAGAAAAGCGTGATGTACGACCGCACAGGAAATATGAGCCCGCACGTGACAATCTGTGACCGCATACAAAATTGTGAGGACCGCAGATGAGATACTGAGTTAGATTCATCAGGTAATAGAGTGCAGTCCGCACATGAAAATGTGTGGTCGCACTCGCTCTTCTTTCCCTTAACCAACCAACTGGTATAAATAGAGGAATAGGGCCATTTGTATATCTTTCACTCTCTCACAAAAAAATAGTACCCTCTTGAAATTTCTTGGTGATTTAATTTACCCACACACACAATATCTTTATCAGTCACTCATTATACTCATTCATCTCGTATGCTTCAATTTCTTCTTAATAGTTTTCTTTTAAGTTGTAGATTTTTAGGTCTTGTTAGGCCATTTGCCATTAGAATTCAATTGTGTATTTATGTGGGGGTAAATCTATAATGGGCTAACTAATACATGCTCTATGGGGACATGGTTAACATATTTTCATGCGTCTATGATGTTTCCATGTCAAATTGTGCACTAAATTGAAAAACCTAGATAGAAAAAACTGAACTGTTCGTAATTTTTGAATTCTATGACTGTACCTGAATTTGTGCGGTCCGCAGATTTTTATATTAGGGCAACATAATGAAAGAAGGGATCTGCATCCACAAGATAAAATGTGCGGACTGCATATTTCCTATCGCGGCCATAGAACAAGCCTTTTTACTGTCATCAGAGAGTCCCTACCTTGAGACCCCAATATGCGGCCGTAAGTTTAATTGGGTGGATCGCACAAATCATATTGCGGCCGCACATCAGCCAATTCTCTGTCATCAGAGAGTTGGCATTTTTTTGGTCTCAGAAGTGCAGCTGCAAGTACAATTGTGCGGACCGCACTTCACTATTGCGGCCGCAAAATAAAATTATGCAGTCTGCAAGTCCTCATATGCAGCCGCAATATAAATTATGCGAGCCGCAGTTCTTGTTCCCTACAAGCATGCTTTGATTGAACACCCTCACTGTGCACTCTGGTTTTCCTTTATTTGTATATCTCTTGTATATGTCTGAACATTGAATTGCATCTAACAATCGCCTTTGTTTGATACAGACACTGGTTCGATCTAGAGGACGCGGTGACACTTCAAAAGGGATAGGTAAACCTTCTCATGGCCGAGGAAGAGTGACTTAGCCCTTTGCCAACCAAAGACAATAAGAAAGAAAGCAACATCCAGTAGAGCGAGAGGTGCAAATCTCTCTGGGACGAGCTTATATGTCCCGTCTAGGGAAGTATCAGAGGGCAACTCAGCCTCTGTTCAGGAGCAGTCGGCCGTACAGTCGAGGCCGCCAAGGAGATACCAGCTCAAGGACGAGCCATCCTCATCTCATAGCACTTCCGAGGGATCAGAGAGTGCTAGTCAGGCTTCTGATCCATCGGCTACACCAGTCCCTGAGGCATAGGATGCTCCAGTTCATGATATCCCTGATAATGGCAGAGGGAGACGAAAGAGGTTTAGGAGGACCACTTTATTAGCCTGGCCGCCTTCAACAACTTCCGTGTGTGGTGGCTAGCGAAGTCGCTAACTCTTGAGCCACAATTTCTGTTGACAGATTTGGAGAGGTACAACGCAAGAATTTTGAGACAGTTCAGGGCGCGCAAGGGGTGAATGTGGTTCACTTAGAGTGTAGTAGATGCGAAAGAGTACCTTGTCCATGAATTCTACGCCAATGTGGCTCATATCAAAAGGGGGACAAAGGTGACCAAAGTACGTAACCTAAAAGTGAAGTTTGATCAGCATACGCTCAACGCATACTTGGGATTTGAAGATGTTGAGCCGAAGGAGTATTTGGAGAAGTGTGCATTGGGGGACGAGGTCTGACCTTGGTTAGCGGAGATTCTGGCTTCACCAGGGCCGCCACCACCGTGGATTGTTGCTGGGGTTCCCATCCACCGTAGCACGTTGAGCTTTGAGGTAAAGGGGTGGCAGACATTTGTATGCAGCAAGCTGGATCCATGAGAGAATGAGACTCACCTTCCGATTCCTCGGGCAGTTCTGGTTGCTTCTATTATGGCCGGGTACCCAATCAATGTGGAGAACGTGATGTCGGCCAATATCTCAGTGATTGCTCGGCAAGATGACTCGTCCTACCCGTATCCCAACACCATTACAGAATATCTCACCGATGCAAAGGTAGAGCCAAGGGATTATGATACAAAAGGTGAAGCCGAAGAAGCCTTTTACTTGGTACTCACTGATGGATTCGAGCAACCCGAAGAAAACAGTTCATCCTCCTACCACCACAGGCAAGTCTGATGAGCCAACAGTGGTAGCTTCTGAGACTGCTGTTGTTCCATCCACTTCGGTTGAGCCTTCCTCCAGTACCGCATCTATGCCTCCACCATCATCCACAACCCCTACTGGAGCTCCTGCCACAGTACCCACCTCAGCTTTGAAGCCAATGCCTACTCACCCACTATCTGCACTGTGAGTCTTCCAGACATTGGCGAGTCTCAACAACTGGATACAGACAACTACTATAAAGCTGACTGACTTGTCCAGTACTTTTGCAGCGCAGCCCATCTCACAGGCATCACAGGTTCCTTCTGACATTGAGGATACATTGAAGAAAAGTTTAGAGAATCATAAGACTATCATGGACACCTTGGTACAGCATGGATCAGTGATTGAACAGCTGAGAAAGAAAGTAAAGAAGATGAAGAAGTCCCAGGCCAGCAAGAAGTCAGTGAACAAGCTCCGGAGAGTGCTGACTAGGATTTTCTACAGCCGGAAATCTTCCCTTTGATATGCTACTTGACCCACACCATTCTGCCCCGGATCCTTCAGCACCATCTGCACCGGTGACATCAGCTGGCCAGTTTGAAGAGTCAGACCTTGCTACCGACACTGCTGAGGCAGTACGTCAGATGTTCACCAACCCAACCATACCTAAAGTTGAGGATGACGAGATTCAATTGGCTGATCCTGAGGGCGATGATATTGCTGGGGACACAGAGATATCCAAGGAGCCATAGGGAGTTTTCTTCACTCTT
>AWOL01S0055050.1:3524-15159 GCA_000715115.1 Nicotiana otophora | reverse complement strand
GAAGTTTATTTGACACATTTGGTACTTTGATACATTTGGCCTGTAATAATTTGATGATATTCTCTCTTTTCTTATTTGTATGTATATATCTTCTCTCTCCCTTACTATGTAGATTCATTCTATCTTTAGTAGTTTTGCTCATTAGTTTTTTTTTAATCTGTGTTTTTGCTTATTAGCTTTTTTTTTATGTTTTAGTAGCGTATTAGCTCTTGTTTTGTTTAGTAGCTTTTTTTTATGTTTTAGTAGATAATAAGCCTTTGGTTTTCTTAACGCCACGGTTTTTTTCAAAGGTAGTTGTTGTGTGAACCGGGTGACTTGTCCCAACGATGGATGGCGTGACAACCTTCTTAAGAGAATGAGTTTGTTTTTGTATTTAGGTAATAATAGTAGTAGTAATGAATAAAAAGACCTAATTAAATCATGCTCGAAGATTTAACGATGCTTCAATTGGCACCAACACACTTAACTACGTGCTTATGGTTAGAGACAAAGTTTTTAAAAGAAATAGCTCTAGTAGTGACTTTGTGACTCTTGTGTTGACTCTGGCAATCATCAAGTGGTTTAGTTGGACCATAGTGATCTTTAAACTTGAATGTGGTCGTTGTGGGCCCTCAACTTTGTCCTCTTTTACAATCTGGTTGCGTGATGGGTGGGATGCATTGTTGCTAGTCCAAGTATCCATGCGAAGGGTCTAGAACTTGCCCCGAATGTATGTCAAGGCGAAATCCTAAGTTTTTGTTGGTTTGAGAAGTGATTGTAGGCTCTCCTTGGACCGTTTGAGTTTTCTATTTCCAACTAATGTCATTGTCCCTAGTCAACTCCTTTGAGCCTCTAGCCTTTCTCATTTGATAAACCATGTTACAAACCTTTACCCATTTTGTCGTGACCCTCTCTTGGCACCCGAGCTTTCCTTAACACTCTTGAGAACAAATGGCTTAAAACGTAAGTTTAGGGGAGATATGAGGAACTTGAAAAAGTTATCAAGGCACAAAAAGAGAAAAGAAATGATCTCTACGAGAATAGAAGGCAAGAAAAAAAAAAGAAAAAAAAAGAACAATGCAAAAAGTAAATAAGTGGAAGGGTTGAATGGATTCAAAAAAAAGAGAGGTAATGATCCCAAACATGGAGAAATCAAAAAGGGAGAAAAATAATGAAATGATCAAGAAAGAGTGATACTAAGTCTCTCTAATCCCCAATGAAAAGAAAGTGCCTCTAAAATTTGGCAAAGTGTGAGCCGAAAAATGAAAGATGGAGTGCTTAAGGAAAAGTGTAACCACTTACCCATACGGTATCCTACCCTAACCCAAAAGCCTTCATTATATCCCGAAACAAGTCCTACTTGATTTCAAACCGACTGAGCTTACATTAGTGGCAATCTACATGAGGGACAAGCCTATGGTACTTGACGACGTACTTGTGACATTCTCTTGAGAGAGATAAGTGAACCTTTCATAAATCTTTGGATTGAGTGCTAAATTTCTTAAGTGAGCCTGGCAAATGGAAAGTAGAGAAGGAAGAGTTTGGAGTCCACCATGGCCTACATGATAGAGCAAGAGTCCTTGATGAGTAAAGTCAATTCTTGAAGCTCAAATGTCACAGTAGAACTATATGTGCATGAATGCTTAACTTGTCGCCTGGTTGATAATGCATGAGTAGTGTGGGTAATTGTTGGTCCCAATTGATGTGTGAATGGCTCACCTTTGACTCGCTTAACTGACCCTTAACTTTTGGAGGTGGGAACTAATTTATTTGCTTGAGGACAAGCAAAGACTTAAGTTTGGGGGAGTTGATAAGTGGAGATTTGACTGCTTATTAGCACATTTTAGCATTTGTTTTAGTCCGAAAGAATTGAATTGTCTTCCCGAAATTAATGAAATTGTGAAAATTGCAAGAATGTTGGAAGTTTGGTCTCCCATGATAAAATCCGACTAAAAAAGGAGTGTTCCGAAGCACAAGGCAATAAAGGGCGTAGAAGCAAAGATTCCATTTACGGCCGCAACCCAAGCAACAGAACCCAACAGGCTTTTCAGTAATGTGTGGACCACACATGAATTGTGCGGCCGCAGAACTGGGCTTTCACTGACAAAGATTCAAAGTTCAAAGAATATGCAAGAAGACCAAGTCCTGAAGCCTTTGTGAAGTGCGGACCGCACAAGAAATGTGCGGCCGCAGTCCAGAAATGTGTAGCCGCAGAATCCTCCTTCCTGCCAACTGAAGACATCTGCAGGCCGCACATGAAATTGTGAGGCCGCAGAACCCCTCGAGGGGCATTTTTGTCCATGATTTTTGGCCTTGTATAAATAGACGAGTTTCACAAAATTAGGTCAAGTTTGAACATTAAAAGTTGTTGTAGCCATTTCTTTTTACTACTTTAAGAAGTTTTTTCATCATTCTAATCTTTCGTTATGGGTTTAATTAGTTTTTCTTCTTTATTTTATTCAAATTCCATTATGAGTAGTTAGATTTTTACTAGGGCTGTGACCCAACCCTAGTGTGTAAACCTTATGGGTGATTAATTTTATGCTTGTTTATGATTGGGTGTTGATTATTTAGCTTAGTTCATGCTTCAATTTTAGAATTAATGATTGCAAATATTGATTCATGCCTATTTGACTTAGTCTTTACTTGAGAAAGAGAGACCTAGTCTAGGATAACTTGGCTAACAAGGAATTGCATTAATTGAGAGATTGATTAGCCTAATTAAAGGGTTCAAACTAGAGATAGTAAGCACCCAACTTGAGCTCATAACAACTATTTTATTTGATACCAATTTGGGCTTGAGAAAACCAAATTGGGAAAAATCACTCTCTGACCGAGAGGTATTGAGTGGGTATCTAGAGTTGTGAGCTATAATACACCCTAATCAACAAAACAACTATTAATGTCTTTATCCATTAGGCAAACACCCAGGTTATGGTCACAGCCTTAGGCCTTTAAATTATTTGGAAGAACATAAAAACATTCATCTCTAGTTTATTTACCTTAGCTTGCAATCATTAGAGTTATAGTAGAAGTAGAAATCAAAAATCTGTTGTGGAAGTGCAATTTAGGTAGTCCATTCACTTGCTTCAAATATATACTCTTGACACCCCTTATAACTCCCAGTGGATTTGACCCCGACTCATAGTTAGGTAATCATTATTGCATATGACCGTATCATATCTCTTATTGAGGTGTGTTGTGGACGTCATTATAAATAAGCTAGACATCCCTTCTCGACCATACATCGAGCCTTCACATAAGAAATAATTATGCTGGTACAGTGGCCAGGACTCCCTCTCCACTCTAATCGAGGCAACCCTGGCATGGCTAAGGTCACCTTCCTAGCGTGACAGTCCAATATAGCATGATAAGGTGACAGCCAATTCATACCCAAGATAACATCAAAATCTACCATATCAAGAAGTAGAAGATCTATGCTAGTCTCAAGACTCCCAACAGTAATCACACACGAGCGATAGACACGATCTACAACAATAGAATCTCCCACAGGCGTGGACACATACATAAGAGCACTCAAAGAATCACGAGGTATAACCAGATATGAAGCAAAATAGGATGAAACGTAGGAGTAAGTAGATCCCAGATCAAATTGAACTGAGGCATCTCTATCGCAAACTAGAACAATACATGTGATAACAACATCAGATGACTCGGCCTCAGACCTAGCTGGGAAAGCATAACATCAAGGCTGGGCCCCATCATTCTAAACTACATCTCTGGGACGGCCTCTAACTGGCTGGCCTCTACCTATAATGGCCTAACCTCCACCTCTAACGGCCTGACCTCCACCTTTTGCTGGCTAGGCGAGCAGTGGAGCAACCAGTGCTGGAACCATGGCACGAGAACTCTGTTGTGGCATGCTATCCAATAATCTTGGACATAACCTCCTAATATGACCAATACCACCACACTCAAAACACCCATCATACTGTTGTGGCTGCTGAAGCTGAAGCTAACCCGAACGGGCCAAATAACCATGGTGGTAGCTCTAAATCGGAGGTGCATTTATAGGAGTTGATGCTGCACTATAGGCTAGTTGTCTAGCATGAGGCACATATAGGCCACATCTCCCTGAATCATTATGAGATGCCTGAAGCGCTGAATGAAATGGCCTAGGAGGATGGCCTCTACCAAAAGTACACCTGCCTCCAAATGAGGCACCACGGAAACTACCGGAATGACGAGGCCTATTATCTAACACCGACCCTCTCTCCTGAGCATGAACTAACTCGATCCGTCTAGCAATATCTACAGCCGTCTGGAAGGAAATATCACTCCTTGTGTTTTTGGCCATCTAAAGCCTGATAGTGTAAGTGGGCCCATCAATAAATCTCCTCACTCTCTCCTTCTCAGTAGGAAGCAAGATAATGGCATGGAGAGCTAGGTCCACAAATCAAGTCTCGTACTGGGTAACAGTCATACTACCTTGTTGGAGACGCTCAAACTGCCTGCGGCACTCCTCCCTCAGGGTGACAGGAATGAACTTCTCTAGAAATAGCTGTAAGAACTGATCCTAGGTAAGTGCAGGTGACCCAGCTGGTCTAGTCAACATATAATCTCTCTACCATCTACGAGCAGAACTAATCATCTGAAACACTGCAAAATCGACCCCATTGGTCTCAACAATACCCATGTTGCGCAACACCTCGTGGTAACGATCTAGAAAATCCTGTGGCTCATCATAAGATGCAACACTGAAATGAACAGGAAGTTTGGTGAACTTATCCAACCTCAACATAGCCTCAGAAGACAAAGCGGGCCTATCACCGACCTGTGCCGCAATAATCAGCTGAACTACCCCAACTAGCGGGGTTGCTGGAGTTTGATATTGGGGAGCCACCTACTCCGGGGTGTGAGTTAGCGGGAGTCTGTGTTCCTCCCCCTACTCGAGAGACGGTTGGTGCCACCGGGAATGTATCGATCTCGGCCACACTCTCCATAAGGCCCACCAAATGGACTAGAGCGTCCTAAAACACTGAAGTGGCTATGAATGCCTCTGGGACCTCAGCTGGTCCGATAGGTACAGTCTGAGCTGGAACCTCCTCCTCAAAATCCACCTGAGGCTCCACTACGGGTGCTGCTGCTCGAGCTCTAGGTTGAGCTCTGCTTCTTCCTCTAGTCGTAGCTGCCATGGGGGTTCCGGCTTCTGTCCGGCGGTAGATGCAGTGCGTGTTCTCTCAATCTATAAGAGAACAAGGATAGAAAGGTTCAATCATCAATGATAGAATAAAATCGCACGACAGAGTAAGAAAGAAGTGACATTTTTCCTAAACTCTATAGTCTATGAGAGATAAGTACATACGTCTCTATACCGATCCTCCAGACTCTACTAAGCTTGCTAGTGACTCGTGAGACCTAGGCAACCTAGTGCTCTGATACCAACTTGTCACGACCCGAAATCCCCACCCTCGGGACCGAAATGGCGCCTAATATTTCACTTGCTAGGCAAGCCAATATCAGAATACGGTTTAGCCATTCTTAAAAAAACAAATTAACTGATACCAATTATGCTGAAATAACTGAAATAAAACTGAAATAAGGTAGAAAAGTCATAACAACCGCAATATCTAGATACAACCTCAGATCTGGTGTCACAAGTGCACAAGCGACTATAATAATACAGATAATGGTCTGAATGAAAGTAAAATTGTCTGAAAAGAAATAAATAGCTATGATAAAATAGAAGGGGACTTCAGGGCTGCGAACGTTGAGCACCTGTACCTCAAATTTCCATCATATGTCCGATCCGAGCAATCTACTGACCACCATTGAGACCGACTCCAAAGTCTGCACAAGAAGTGCAGAGTGTAGTATGAGTATAACCGACCCCATGTACTTTGTAAGTACCGAGCCTAACCCCTCGAAGAAGTAGTGACGAGGCTAAGGCGGGCCACTTATAATAACCTGTACGCAGTATAATAATAATGACATGAAAGGAAATACAGGAAAATAAGGCAGTTAACTCATGAAAAGAAACTCAATCCTCGAAAACCATTAAAACTAGAAATACCAATCCTCATAATCGCGTACGAAAATACCGAAGCCAACACAATACAACAAGTAATACAAAACACACATATCGTTACGGCGCGCAACCCGATCCCACCGTACAAATACGATCCTCCCTTATTTTACCATATCAATAACAATAATAACAAGTAAAATTTATTTCGGAGCACAACCCGATCCAACCATATATTTAGAATCAATATCATAATCCTCCCTTGTTTCACTATATCAATCCTTTCTTATTTCACATGTTACGGCGTGCAACCCGATCCCAACATATCAATATCGATCCTCCCTTATTCCATCTGTTGCAGCGTGCAACCCGATCCATAAACACAAATTAATAAATGAATCAATTCAACAACTCGAATCACAAGAATCTCTACGATTAACGAATATGAAAGCAGAACCATAAAGGAAATATCGTACCAAATCAAAAATTGCTATAATTAATACTAAGCGGCAAGACAAGTCAAATAAATGATAGCAAAATGGTATAAGTAAGTCAATTAAGGCAAGTAGCAGTTAATCATGAAAGCATGGGAGAAACTAATATTTTAATACGAGAATAATAAATGACAAGTAACCAATTAAGGCATAGGAAGCAATTAAAGTAAGTAGCAGTTAAGACACAGAATAAAATAATTAATGAAATACGAAAAAGCATGGAAACAAGTATTTTGACAGCGTATATACACTCGTCACCTCGCAGATACGCCGCTACACATGAATTTCACATAGCACATAGCTCAAGGGTTTCTAATTCCCTCAAATCAAGGTTAGGTCCAACACTTACCTCGCTCAATATGCATATCAAAGCTCTACCGAGACCTTNAATAATAAGTAAAATCCGTTGAGACACCTAACCCGATCCCACTATATAATCAAATCAATATCATAATCCTCCCTTATTTCACCATATCAATCCTCCATTATTCTACCTGTTGCGGCGTGCCACCCGATCCCACTATATCAATATCAATCCTGCCTTATTCCACCTGTTACGGCGTGCAACCGGATCCATAAATACAAATCAATAAATAAAATCAAATCAACAACTTGAATCACAAGAATCTCTATGGTTAATGAATATGAAAGCAGAACCATAAAGAAAATCTCGTACCAAATCAAGAATTTCTATAACTAATACTAAGCGGCAAGACAAGTCAAATAAATGACAACTAAAGGGTACAAATAAGCCAATTAAGGCAAGTAGCAGTTAATCATGAAAGCATGGGAGAAACTAATATTTTAATACGAGAATAATAAATGACAAGTAGCAAATTACGGCATAGGAAGCAATTAAAGCATGTAACAGTTAAGACATGGAATAAAATAATTAATGAAGTACGAAAAAGCATGAAAACACGTATTTTGACGGCGTATATACACTCGTCACCTAGCATCTATGCCGCTACACATGAATTCCACATAGCATATAGCTTAAGGGTTCCTAATTTCATCAAATCAAGGTTAGACCCAACACTTATCTCGCTCCGCAAGCAAATCAAAGCTCTACCGGGGCCTTTCCTCTTAAATCCGCCTCCAAACCAATCGGATCTAACCAAAATCGATTCAATAACATCAAATAATGGTAGGGAAATTAGTTACAATACATAAAGTTAAGATCTTTACACTTTTCCCAAAAAGTCAACAAAAGTCAACCCCGGGCTCGCTTGGTCAAAACCCAAGATTCGAACCAAAACTCATTTACCCATTCACCTTCGAGCCCGGGTATATAATTAGTTTCGAAATCCGACCTCAATTTGAGGTCTAAATCCCAATTTTGCAAAAACCTTCAATTCTTCCCAAATCCCTAATTTTTTACCATGAAGGAACATAAATTAAGGATAGAAATAAATGGATGATGATGGAAATAGAAGAAAATAAGTTAAAGTACACTAACCTATGAAAGGGTGATGAAATTTCTCCTCCAAATCGCGTTTAGGCCGAGCTCTAATGAAAATATGGTGAAAAATGGGTAAAATCCCGATTTTTAGAAGTTTATATGATTGGGCGTAAGGTATTCATCGCGTTTGCATGACACCTGACGCATTCGCAAAGGAAACTGCCCAGTTGTCTTACGCGATCGCGAAACACTCTACGCATTCATGTAGGCTTAGCCCACCTCGCCTTTGCGTTCGCGAGCTGGGGCTCGCGTTCGCGTAGAGTAAGTTCCATTCCCAGCCCCCGCCTCTCTAACACTATGCATTCGCGATGGAGTGGCCGCGTTCGCGAAGGGCTGACCCCCCACTGCTCTGCGTGCGCGATTAAAACCTCGCGTTCGGGATGAGTAAATCCACCCCAGTCCCCAAACTACTCTTCACGATGGCGAAGAAGGACACACCAGCTGACAGCAGAAGCCAAAACCAGAAATTCTAAGTTCAAATCATCTGTAATCTATCCGAAACTCACCCGAGCCCCTCGGGCTCCAAACCAATCATGCACACAAGTGTAAAAGATCATACGAACTCGCTTGCACAATCAAAACACCAAAATAACACTTAAAACTACGAAACAGACAACAAAACGAATAAAATTTTCAATGAAACTTAAGAACGTGAAATTCTCAACCGGACGTCCGAATCATGCTAAATCAACTCCGTTTTGCACCAAATTTTGTAGACAAGACATAAATACTGAAACGAACCTATACCAAGTTCCGATACCAAAATTCGAACCTGGTAGCAATAAAGTCAAACTACGGTCAAACTTAGAATTCTTTAAACCTTTCAACTTCTAGTTTTCAACAAATTATGATAAATCAAGTTAGGGACTTCCGAATTCGATTCCAGACATATGCCCGAGTTCTAAATCACGATACAGACCCACCGGGACTATCAAAATATTGATCCGGGTCCGTTTACACAAAACGTTGATCGTAGTCAATTCAAATGAGTTTTAAGGCGAGCTTTCACATTTTCATTAATTTTCTCATAAAACACTTCCGGAAAAAGGACATTGACTGCACACGCAAATCGATAAAATCTAAACGGAGCTATTTGAGGTCTCGAAACACAGAGATAAAAGGTAAAACTGTAAATGACATATCGGATCATCACAAAATTTTGTCCATATTTAAGAAATTTGTGCAAAAACTGCCTTGGGACATAACTTTAGTACACAAGTTATGCTGGGTGGGGTGGGGCATAACTTTGATACAAATTAGTCACAAATTCTGCCGGCTGAATATATTTGTAATTTAAGAATTTCTCTTAAAATGCTAATCATGTAGTGAGACATTTTTGTTTGAAATGCAATTAAATTTAAGACAAATCAAGAAATAACTTGAGTCTTATAGAAACGAGCTAGTGATTACATAGTACAATTACAGTTACATAGCACGACTGAAGACCGAGCATATATACGTGAAGACACAAACACCGTCTATCTAATTTTCTATTAACAGTTCCAAGAAAAATCACCCTCATACTATTCTCAGTCTAAAAATATGCAATAATCGGACTCTTACTTTCAGTGATAAGTGTCCGCAAACTTTTGATTTGGCATCGATGAAGATGATTTTTAAGGAATCAAGGGTGAATTGGTGAAGTTTGACAGTCAACCAAAGCTAATTAAGGAATCTTACACACTATTTACCCAAAAATTGCCGAGGCAAAGATATAGGACTTTAATTTGGGCACACCTAAAGTGCGCACCTAACCTTGGGTACACCTAAAGGGCAAAGTTAGAGAGGCGGAAAAGGGTTCGTACGAATTTTCTTTACCGTAAAACTATACGTATATAGTAAGTGGAAGGTCAATTTTTTTAATGTATATAGTAGATTTGTTTTTTTGGGTAAGAGGGAAAATTCGCTGCCATTACAATCTCTGTCACAGCCTCTGATATTCGGGTGACCACTCTGTGATGAGCATTTTGTGCGCACTGAGTAAACCTTCCCCTGTGTAACTTGCAAACCATACAGGAGATGTAAACCACACTGGATATATAGTAAATGTTAAATCTTTTTTACGTAAATTTTGCCTCCGCCATTTTGTGCGCACTGAGTAAATCTCCCCCTGTATAGCCTGCAAATCACACAGGTATGTAAACCGCACCGTAGATGTTAAACTTTTTTACGTAAATTTTGCCTCCGCTATTGCATGAGGTGAGCGTCCCTCATACTTGTCTCAGCGTGTTTCAGAGTGCATCATCCATACTAAGTATTAGGCTACTAGTGGTACGTACATTCATAGTTTAAAAAGTTAGTCCTCTCAATTGTATATCATTATTGTCAAAAAGTAAATAAAATAAACAAGAAAAAATTGCATGTCACGTAAAAGTGGACGACACTAAAAACTGTTCAAGATTCATAGACTCCAACTTTTTATAGAGTACCAGGTCAGCTATGTACTAAATGCTTGTCTCTTTCAAATGAAATTTCCGTAGAACACTGGATATATCAATGTTGTAGCACTCTACTTTTAGGTGAAATCCTAATTCCAATTTTTTTAATTGAAACAGAAAGAATCCCTTTTACCCTCCCCCAAAGGAAAAAGAGAAAGAGAGAAAGGAGAAAAGAAGGAAAAAGAACAGTGAACATGTTAAACTCTATATAAGAAATATATTCCACGAGTAAAGAGAGCAGATCGTCTCATCAAGTCCAAATATTTTGACACCCTTCTTCAGCTGACTCTTGATATAATTAACGAGTCATTTCCTATTTAAGCATCAGCTTGCTGGGTTATAGATAAATTATTTATATATACTAAGTGAATTTTTAACAAAAACAAAGAGTAGCGGTCACAAGCGACAAAGATTGATTTAACCAATTTAGATCATATATCTCATTGAATTGCCTGATTATATAATTAAAATAGGAATAAGAAGGTTCAATTAGCAACAGTTACAAGGATGTTGAAATTTGAGTTTATGAAACTACGTTTCAAATTATGATATTTCGATCACTGAACCTTTTTTTATTTCAAAATATCAAGAAGTAGAAAGAATTTACTCTTGATACATTAAACTAAAATATTTTTTCATTTAAAAGTTCTAAAAATTATGAGGTTAAGGAAAAGACATACAGAAATTTTTCNTCCTGAATGAATTTAACTTTTTCCAAAGCATAGTGAACTAAGTCAGTACCCAATAGCCTAGCCTTACTCGAATCAAACCAACCTACCGAAGACTAACACCGTCTCCCATATAAAGCCTCATACGGGTAGCTATTATTATACGCAAACTTTTCTAGCAACAGAAACTGATCCAAAGAACCCCCGAAATTGATAACACAAGCGTGTAACATATCTTCCAATATCTGAATAGTGAGCTCTAATTGTTTGTCTATTTGAGGGTGAAATGGTGTACTCAACTAAACATGTGCGCCTAACTCTCGCAGCACTGCTCTCGCAAAATGTGATTTAATTTGCGTGCCCCTATCTGAAATGATAGACAGCAGCACATCGTGAAGGCGAACAATCTCATGAATTAAATCTCAGCTAACCGCTCTGAAGAATAAATAGTACCGACTGGAATAAAATGCGTGGAATTGGTGAATCTATCCACAGTCATCCAAATAGCATCAAACTACCGCAAAGTCTGTGGGAGCCCAACTACGAAGTCTATAGTGATCCGCTCCCACTTCCACTCCGAAATTTCAATTCTCTGAAGCAATCCGCCC
>AWOL01S0055045.1:0-21474 GCA_000715115.1 Nicotiana otophora | reverse complement strand
TGGCGACCTGTTTTTTATTATTTATTTTTAAATATTCCTATTGGACATATCTTTTAGTGGTGTCCTTTCTTTTTTATTATTCTAGGTCGCTACTTAAGTGTGATGATCCGATAGGTCACTTTGAGTTTTAGCCTATGTTTGCGTGTTTCGAGACCTCGACTAGCTCCGTTTAGTATTTTTCGATTTGCGTGTGTAGTCCATGTCTTGCTCTGGAAAGCTTTTATGTAAAAAATTGAAGAAAATATAAAATTTTGCCTTAAAACTCATTTGAGTTGACTACGCTCATTATTTTGTGTAAACGAACCCAGATCTGTATTTTGACGGTTTCGGTGGGTCCGTATCGTAATTTGGGACTTGGGCGTATGCCCGAAATCGAATTCGGAAGTCCCTAATTTAATTTAACATAATTTTACCCGTATTTTGCACTCTAATTAGTATACTTTACTGGTGTTTGAGCTTAAATGATGGTGATTTGCACTTATTACGTGTTTTATGTCTTGCATGAAATGATTCCGAGTTAAGAAGATAGGAGCTAAATCCAATAATTTGGAGCTTTGAAGTCTGAGTAAAAGCCCAAGGAATTAAACCGGTATCGCGTTCGAATATTGAGGACCGAATACACATGTAAAAGATATAGGAAAATTGTTTAAAGTCACTTAAATGGCCATCATGGCATAGTAACCAAAACTAGGGACAAGGTGACAATATGTCACCATATTCTATGTAGAAATTTAATTCCCCAAGACATGGTCCAATAGGACATTTGACTAACGTTAGGGATTTGCTTTGTTTAGGCAGAAATGCAATCCTCAAATTTTGTCCACTGCCGCGTCGCAGTGCAAATTGTGCTTAGAAATGAAAAGTCGACATGTTCTAAAATTTTCCACAAGCGCGATGCATGGTGTGGCGCGAGACGCGGCGCAATAGTGCAAAAAGTGTCTAGAAATAATTTTCTGGCACGTTCTGGAATTCCCTACATGCGCGCCGCATGGGGCGACGCATGGTGCATCGCGGTAGCATAAAAATATCAGGGTGACTTTCCATTTTCGCTAAAAAGAGTAGTTTCGCCCGGGGTTTATATTGGGGGCGGCTTAAAGACACCAAAACACCATTTTAGATGACTTTTGACACATTTTCCACTAAGGAGGCTAAGGAGGCTTGGGTAGAACAAAAGCACAGGGATTTCATCATTCCTTCCTCACTCAAGATTCGAGTTTGGATTGAATTTATATTTTTCTATACTTTTGTTATATTTCTAAAAACTTTTCCATGTCTATGGAGTAGTTCCTTTTGGGTTTTGATGGATTTGGTGTATTGATGATTGTTTGTGGATTATAACTCTATTTTTATGTATTTGAATCATTTTGGAAGATTTAATTGTTGTATCTAAATTCACTTGTTCTTGTAATCGAAAGAGGCATAACTTGTGATATCTTTGCATTATATTGCTGGTTGAGTTCATAGATTCTTCTAAGTAATCGAAAGAGGCTAGTTGAATCATTGATTAAACCTAGATAAGAGAATAATCGAAAGGGATTTTCCTAAAGACCGATTCACTATGAATTATTGCATATCTTCACAGTGCTTAAATTGATTCATCTCGTGAGGTTAAGACTTAACCGAGAGAGGAGTTTTTGCTGAACATTTGAACTAATAATAGAGAGAATTCGAGAGACTCGCTCGAACATTGGAAGTGAATTATCTAGAGTTAGATCTCGATCAATTATCTTGAACCTATCCTGTCAAGACCCTATATTCTCCCATTGATAACCTTAGTTGCTTATTTCTTGTCTCGATAGTCATTAGTCAATAGTTTTAGATTCTTTATTAATTTCAATTCTTAATCATATAAAATTCAATTGTTGATCCTCCTGGATAGCAATCAAGCTAGAAACTAAGAGAATACTATTTAAATCCAATCCATGTGGACACGATATTATACTATACTATCTTTGACTAGCGAGCACAATTTAAGTGTGTGTTTTGAGCTCGTCAGCAGGTCTCGTAAATGCGAGATCAGAGGTCACATTTGCGACAATGACCAAGTCTGTGATGATCGTATTTGCGAATATTTTGTTCGTAATTGCGAAGATGGCCGGGGAACAGCAGGGATCACATTTGTTATCATTTGATCGCTTCTGCGACCTGTCCATGTTCGCATTTGTGAAAACATCACCGTAAGTGCGATGAAAGCAGAGATGTGGGGAGTTCGCATTTGCGATAACTTCTTCGTATTTGCGAACCCCAGGTCGCATTTGCGACATCTGCGCCTGGACAAATAGCTGAGGGGCGGAATGTTTAGCCTCATTTTCATATTTTGGAACCCTAGCCTCGGTAAGAGGTAATTTTGAAGAGGGAATTTCATTTGCAAACTTTGGGTGAGTGATTCTAACCCATTTCTAATCATATTCCATCTACTTATCTTAGATTTTAACATCAAATTCATGTGAATTGACGAGCACAGAACATACACTTAAATTGTGCTCGCTAGTTAAAGATAGTATAGTAAAATATCGTATCCACGGGAATTGGATTTAAACAGTATTCTCGTAGTTTCTAGCTAGATTGCTATCCAAGAGGATCAACAGTTGAGATTTATATGATTAATAATAAAATTTAACTAAGAATCTAAAATCTACAGCTATTGACTAGTGACTATTGAAAGAAGGAATAAGCAATTAAGGTTATCAGTGGAAGAGGATAGGGTTTTGACGGAATAAGTGCAAGATAATTGTTCGGGATCTTACTATAGATAATTCACTTCCAATGTTCAAGTGAGTCTCGAATTCACTCTACTATTAGTTCAAATGTTCAGCAAAAAACTCCTCTCTCGATTAAGTCTTAACCTCATGAGATGAACCAATTTAAGCACTGTGAATATATGCAAGAATGCGTAGTGGATCGGTCTTTAGGAAAACCTCTTTCGATTATTCTCCTAACTAGATTTTATCAATGATTCAACTAGTCTCTTTCGATTACTTAGAAGAATCTATGAACTCAACCAAGAATATAGTGTAAAGATATCACAAGTTATGCCTCTTTCGATTATAAGAACAAGTGAATAGAGATGCAATAATTAAATCTTCCAAAAATGATTCAAATACATAAAAATAGAGTTATAATTCACAAACAATTATCAATACACCACATCCATCAAAACCCAAAAGGAACTACTCCATAGACATGGAGAAGTTCTTCACAAATATAACTAAAGTATAGGAAACCATAAATTCAATCCATACCCGGATCTTGAGTGAGGAAGGAATGATGAAATCCTTGTGCTTGTGTTCTTCAAACTCCTCCTTAGCCTCCTTTGCCTTCTTAGGTCAAACATCTGTCAAAAGTCCCGAAAATGGTATTTTCTCGTGTATTTAAGCCGTCCCCCAATAATCCCCAGACGAAATTACCCCTTTTAGCGAAATTAGGAAGTCACTCTAACATTTTTGGGCTACCGCGCCGCATGCCGCGCGCTTGTAGAAAATTCCAGAAAACTTTGAAAAATACAATCTGGCCACATTTTGCACTACCGCGTCGCGCCTCGCGGCGCTCCATGCGGCGTGGTAGTAGTGGTTTTCCTGTACAGCCTTGCGTTTTATGCTTGATGAATCTTTTCATTGAAAGCAAGTTAGGCACAATGAATTCTTTAAGCAAGTTAGGCACATTGAGCCCATTTTGAGTAAGCTACGCGTTTGGCATATTGAGCTTCACGTTATGATTTTTCTTCCACTTTTTATATGCGCACTCGATACTCGATTTCGGAACTCGATCCCGGCTTAATCTTTTGTGCTTTTACTCAGATTTCAAAGCTCTAAATAGCTCGAATTAGCTCTGCAACATTTACATATTCGGAATCACTCCTACAAGGCATAAAACACATAATAAGTACAAAACACTAGCGATTAAAGCTCAAACATAATAAAAGTGCAGTGAATTAGAGTGCAATAAGCGACTAAAATACGGGATTATAGCCTACCATCAACACCCCACACTTAGACCATTGTTCATCCTCCAGCAATCAAACTACACTTCACATAGACACAACCTTTTTAAACAACTCTCCTAACTTATCACATCAGGAATGATCAAGCATATTAAGCACAATACCGTAACCTCATCGCCTCAAGCGTTGACTCAATAACACCACGCATTTTGCACAACCCGCTCACTTGCTCTAACACAGGCATTACCTTTCTTTCGTGAATCAAGTACCCTCACACAACAATAGAGAGTAGTTCCAAAATTAATAAAGTTTAAGAACAATTAGGAACTCAAGCTAGGAAGAATTCACTCACTCTCAGAAGTAATATTCATGTGTCACAAAAGACGTACCATAAGCTTGCCCATAATGTATTACTCTACTAATTGAGCTCATTCAGTCAAGGATCAAGTAGGACTTTATTTGGTTGTAATGTAGGCTACGGAATGGGTAGGGTACATTTGGATATATTGACTATACCTCCTTAAGTACTTTAATACATATAATTTACCGTTCAAAATTTCACACTTTTATCAAACCATAACTCCACTCTTACATCAATATGTGTCAGCTCCCAACTTCCTTAAACATAAATACATTAAGAATTACCAAAAAATTTCAAGTGGCTCTTACTTTTTAAAAACAATGCACATTTCTCCTTAATTTAATAGCTCCACTCAAAAGCCAAACCAACACCCCACACTTTAACTATTACAAAGTTCATAACAATTTTAAGTTCTCGTGAGAGGTAAGAAGGTTCAAATAGATGGTCAATTCAAATAACTGGGTGAGGCTTATAATGTGGTTGCCAAAGAAACAGGATAACAGGCTCAAAGGGGTTAACTAAGATACATAATAATTAGGTGAGTACAATATATAACTGACTTAACAAAGAAATGTCTATATCACTTCCAAGACTGAATAAAACTACTATTTTTCTTTGCAAACATACGGGGCAAGTTCTAGACATCAAATGTAATGCACATAACACAAATCCTCACACACACATGGCACATAACTCACTCAGAATCGGACTCATCAAGATACTCTAGTCAAAGCAGTTAAGCAATGTTAAGATCATACAATTTAAGGTACTTATACAAAAGTCAAAAATTGAGCCTAAGCGTCGCAACTAAAGCACTTACTATTCTCAAGGCATAATACAGTCAAGATATATTGCTTCCATTTCAAATCACAGCACAAAGTTTTCTACTCCTAAAATAAATTAAAAACTAATTACACTCGGTTCAAACAAAACCCTTGGAAAAGAACCGCGGCACAAAGAAAAACCAAGGGGGAATTCAGACGCTACCTAAAAAGAATATTTTTTCGTTTTCTTTCGACTTAATCTCTCAAGAAACCTGTCAAATGACATCCATCATCGGGAAAAATAAAAAACAATTAAAATTTTCAATCAAATGAATTATAAAAACACACATAGACATTTATACATTCTATACATATATACATCCCCACCCCACACTTAAATTGTGTCATGTCCCTATGACACACAAATAAAAAGCAAGAGGTAAGGAAAACTTTCTTGAACATCTAGTCGGGGTTTGAGTCGAAGTTGGGCTCCATCCCTCGCGCCCGAACTAGTGCACTCATCCATGTAGATAGTTTTATCTCAGCCCTTCTTGGGGTACACCCCACACTTATCTTTTTCACTCACTACAGCCTTCTCTTTCACGCCCTTCACTTTCCATACAACACTAGCAGCTAGCTTCTCCCTTTTTACCCCCGTTTCTACGTCCATCTCCAAAGTCACAGTCTCCTTGCCCACTCTAAGCAAGAGTTTTCTTTCATGTATATCTAATATTGCTCTACCCATTGCTAGGAATGGTCTTCCCAGGATGAGGGGGGCCTCCTTGTTCTCTTCCTTATTAATCACTATAAAATTCACAAGAAATACAAACTTATTTACCCGAACTAAGACATCTTCAACTATTCCCTCTGGTATTAGAGTCGTTTGGTATGCCAGCTACAAATATATTGGTGCAGATCTTATCTCTCCAATCTCCTTCTCCAGTTTCCTGTAAATAGATAGAGGCATTAAATTAATTGAGGCACCAGAATCACATAGAGACTTATCAAAACTAGTAGTGCCTAAAGAGCAAGATAGGGTAAAACTTCCTGAATGTCCATACTTTTGTGGGAGTTTTTTTTGCAATATTGCACTGCAATACTCTATGAGCTTGACCACTGAGGTCTCTTATATTTTCCTCTTCTTTGTCAGGATCTTCTTCAAGAACTTGGCATAAGACGACATTTGTGAGAGCATTTTTATGAATGGTAGGTTTAAATGAACCTGTTTCAGCACATCTAGAAATCTCTCGAACTGCTTGTCCAGCTTTTCTCTACTTAGCTTTTGGGGAAAAGGCAGCGCAGACATATGCTTGCTCGCCTCAGGTTCCTCCCTTCTTGAGTTTTCTTCCTTCTTCTTTTCGACACCAATTTTCAGCTGCTCCACGCTTTCTTTTTCATGTCTCATATCTTTGTGGATTGGGGTGAGATCTTTCAACACTTGCCCACTTCTCAAAGTTACAGCATTCACTGTTTCTTTGAGATTTCTTTCTGTATCAGCCGAGAGTGTTCCTGGGCTCTCTCAGACATTAGAGTAGCTAAGTGCTCAACCTGTCTTTGCAGGCTTCGAAAAGATGTACCCAATTCTTTGATAGCTGCATCATGGACATCAAGCCTCTTATCTGTCTTGATAATGAAGGTCTTCATAAGATCTTCCATGTTGGGTTGAATCGACTGTGGAAATTGATACTACTACCTCTGCTGATTTTGAAAACCTGGAGCTCCTTGTTCTTGGAATCTGGGGTTGTTTTGTTGCCATGCATTTGCAGTACCCCCAGGTGAACTCCACGAAAAACCGGGGTGCCTCTGACCCGTTGCATTAAAATTATAGTTTCCTACAACATTCACTTCCTCAGTTGAGGCTTAACACTCATGAATAGGGTGTCCTCTTCCATATATATCACAAGTTGCATGGTGTACATTTTGCATCGAAGCTACAATTAGCTTTCGTATTTCTTTATCCATAGCATCAAGTTGTACTTGCGCAGATGTAGTAGCATCAACTTGGTGAACACCAGTTGATTTTCTTCTTTCCACACTATCAGAGGGCCACTGATTAGCATCTTCGGATAACTCATCAAGAATTGTTACTATCCCCCCTGGAGTCTTCTTCATAAAGGGGCCTCCAACTGCATTGCTCAATGTTCTACGTGAGGTCGGTGTCAATCCACCCCAAAAATCCTAGAGTTGCATCTAGAGTTCAATTCCGCTATGTTGACACCTCCAAACTATCTCCTTAAACCTCTCCCATGCTTCAAAAATAGTTTCATTCTCTTTCTGGCAGAAGTTATGGATTTCTCTTCTAAACTTGCCCGTCTTAGCTGGGGAGAAATATTTATCAAGAAATGTTTTGGTTATTTCCTCCCATGTTCTTAATTGATCCATTTGGCAAGCTTCGAAGCCACTGCTTCGCATCATCTTTAAGTGAAAAAGGGAATGCCCTTAAATACATTGAATCTTGTAACACCCCATTGTATTGAAAGGTGGTCATAATCTCCTCGAAGTCCATCAGATGCGTGTTTGGATCTTCGTTCATCTTTCCTCTAAAAACGCAGCTATTTTGAATGATTTGAAGCAAATCTTGCTTCAACTCGAAATTATTGGCTGCAATTGGAGGTGGTCTAACACTTGACAATCCTTTATTGTAGACTGGTCTAGAATAGTCACCCAAAGCTCTACCAAGCCTTGGAACCGCATTCTCGAATTGTTCTTCAATCAAGGGTCGATTTAGATTGAATCTTCAACCCCTATTGTCTTAGACAGTTTCCTCAGCAGCTCTATGGGCTGCCTCAGCGGCTATCCTTCCAGCTACCTCTACCTCATTATTATCGTTATTAGCCATGTGTTCTTGGGTTGAAGGTTGCCTCAAGAACCTTACGGTGAACTCTTTCTCCTTCCTCAGTTGCAGCATGTGTTTTCTCAATTTTGGTTTGAAGGGTATTACTTCTTTACAAGAAGATCGTGTCATACACTACGGACTTAACCTGTTGCCTGTATACGGAGAAGAAACTCGTGAAAAACAAAATAAAAGAATAAAATAAAAATAAATTCCTGAATTAGCACTATAAACAATTTCAAACATTATTGATTGCCAATCCCCGGCAACGGCGCCAAAATTTGGCGAGTGAAAAAACAAACACTTAAATTGTACTCGCTAGTCAAAGATAGTATAGTAAAATATCGTATCCACACGGATTGGATTTAAACAGTATGCTCGTAGTTTCTAGCTAGATTGTTATCCAGGAGGATCAACAGTTGAGGTTTATATGATTAATAATAAAATTTAACTAAGAATCTAAAATTTACAACTATTGACTAGTGACTATCGAAATAAAGAATAAGCAATTAAGGTTATCAGTGGAAGAGGATAGGGTTTTGACGGAATAAGTGCAAGATAATTATTCAGGATCTAACTCTAGATAATTCACTTCTAATATTCAAGTGAGTCTCGAATGCACTCTATTATTAGTTCAAATATTCAGCAAAAAACTCCTCTCTCGATTAAGTCTTAACCTCATGAGATGAACCAATTTAAGCACTGTGAATATATGCAAGAATGCGTAGTGGATCGGTCTTTAGGAAAACCTCTTTCGATTATTCTCCTAACTAGATTTTATCAATGATTCAACTAGTCTCTTTCGATTACTTAGAAGAATCTATGAACTCAACCAAGAATATAGTGTAAAGATATCACAAGTTATGCCTCTTTCGATTATAAGAACAAGTGAATAGAGATGCAACAATTAAATCTTCCAAAAATGATTCAAATACATAAAAATAGAGTTATAATTCACAAACAATTATCAATACACCACATCCATCAAAACCCAAAAGGAACTACTCCATAGACATGGAGAAGTTCTTCACAAATATAACTAAAGTATAGGAAACCATAAATTGAATCCAAACCCGGATCTTGAGTGAGGAAGGAATGATAAAATCCTTGTGCTTGTGTTCTTCCAACTCCTTCTTCGCCTCTTTAGGTCAGAAATCTGTCAAAAGTCCCGAAAATGTTGTTTTCTTGTGTATTTAAGCCATCCCCAATAATCCCCTAATGAAATTACCCTTTTTAGCGGAATTGAGAAGTCACTCTAATATTTGTGGGCTTCCGCGCCGCATGCCACGCTGCCCCATGCGGCACGCTTGTGGAAAATTCCAGAACACTTTACAAAATACAATCTGGCCACATTTTGCACTACCACGCTGCGCCTCGCGGCGCTCCATGCGGTGTGGTAGTAGTGGTTTCCATCTACAGCCTTGCGTTTTATGCTTGATGAATCTTTTCATTGAAAGAAAGTTAGGCACAATGAATTGTTTAAGCAAGTTAGGCACGTTGAGCCCATTTTGAGTAAGCTACTCGTTTGACATATTGAGCTTCACGTTTTGATTTTTCTTCCACTTTATTATGTGCACTCGGTACTTGATTTCGAAACTCGATCCCGGCTTAATCATTTGGGCTTTTACTCAGATTTCAAAGCTCCAAATAGCTCGCATTAGCTCCGCAACTTCTACATACTCGGAATCACTCCTACAAGGCATAAAATACATAATAAGTACAAAACACTAGCGATTAAAGCTCAAACATAATAAAAGTGTAGTGAATTAGAGTGCAATAAGAGACTAAAATACGGAATTATAGCCTACCATCATGAGTCAAAGTAAAAATATGTGAAACTTTGTCATGTTTTTGAAAAATAGGAAATTGAGTTTTGAGAGTCGATGTGGACTCGGATTTTGAAACTAATCGCATATATGAACTCGTGGGGTCATGGGTAGTCAGAATCTACCATTGGACCTGGGTTTTGACCGGGCTAGCCCTGGGTTGACTTTTGTTGACTTTTTGGGAAAAGTATAAAGATCTTAGCTTTATCTATTGTAATTGATTTTCTAGCATTGTCTGTTGATATTAAGTTGATTTTGGTTAGATTCGATTAGTTTGGAGGTGAATTTCAGAGGAAAGGCCCCGTTTCAGCTTTGATTTAATTGGGAGCGAGGTAAGTGTTGGGTCTAACCTTGAATAAGGGAGGATTATAATATTTATTTTGATTATATGGTGATATCGGGTTGTGCGCCGCAACAAATTTTATATGTGATTCTTGATATTGATATGATAAAATAAGGGAGGATTGTGATGATACGGTGGGATCGGGTTGCACACCGCAACGGATTGTGTGTGTTGTATTTATTGTTGTTGTTGTGTTGATTTCTAGTGTTGTTACATGAAATAATGAGATCGGTTATTCCAGGTTCTCTGATTACAAGAATTGAGTTCTTTTTCATAAGTTAACTACCTTACTTTTGTTTCTTTCCTTCTTTGTTATTATTATTGTACTGCATACAGGTTATTGTAAGTGACCCACATTAGCCTCATCACTACTTCGTCGAGGTTAGGCTCGGCACTTACAGAGTACATGGGGTCGGTTGTACTCTTACTACATTCTGCACTTTTTGTATAGATTTTGGAGTTGGTCCTAGCGGAGGTTAGTAGATTGCTCGGATGCGGTGCTTGACAAAGACTTGAGGTACATCTGCACGACGTTCGTAATCCTGAAGTCCCCTTCTACATTACTCTACCTGTTTATTTCATTTCAGACGGTTATGCATTCATTCAGACTATTTTTTGTAGTACTCTAGTCGCTCATGTACTTGTGACACTAGTTCTGGGATTGTATCTAGATATCGCTGTTATTTTAGTTTAAACACTCTATTTCAGTTTATTGCGTTTATTGGTTTTTTTTTAAATTGAATTGTTAAAAATGGCTAATAATTATATCTAGCATTAGCTTGCCTAAAAAGTAAAATGTTAGGCGCCATCACGGTCCCGAGGGTACAAATTCTGGGTCGTGGCAAGTTGGTATCAGAGCCCTAAGTTGCTTAGGTCTCACGAGTCACGAGCAAGCTTAGTAGAGTCTGGAGGATCGGTACGAAGACGTCTGTACTTATTTTCCAGAGGCTATAGAGTTTAGGAAATTTTTTAATTCTTCCTTATCTATCGTGCAATTTTATTCTATCATTGATGATTGAACCATTATATTCTTGTTCTCTCGTAGATGGCGAGAACACGCACAACATCTGTACCCAGATAGGAGCCGGAGCTCCTAGTAGCTGCTACTACCAGGGGATGAGGTCGAGCCAGAGGCCGAGGCAGAGGGGAAAGCTCATCCTAAAGCTCGAGTAGCAACACCCACAGTGGAGCCTCAGATTGATCATGAGGAGTAGGTTCCATCTCAGACCGTACCCGTCGGACCAGCTCAGGTCCTGGAGGGGCTCACATCCACTCCAGTGATTTAGGGCGCTCTAGTCAACTTGGTGGGCCTTATGGAGAGTGTGGCCCAGACCAATGCATTCCCGGTGGCACCAACTGTCTCTCGGGCAAGGGGAAGAGCACAGACTCCCGCTACTCACACCCCGAAGCAAGCGGCTCCCCTGTATCAGACTCCAGCAACCCAGCCATTTGGGGTGGTTCAGCCGGTTGTTGCGGCACAGGCCGGTGATAGGCCTACTATGTATTCTGAGGCCTTGTTGAGGTTGAATAAGTTTACCAAGATCTTCCCTATTCATTTCAATAGTGCATATTTTGAGGACCGCCAGGATTACCTGGATCATTGCCACGAGGTGTTGCGCAACATGGGTATAGTTGAGACCAACAGGGTCGACTTTTCAGTGTTTCAGATGACTGGTTCCGCCAAGAGATGGTGGGGAAACTATATGTGGACTAGACCATATGGTTCGCCTACACTTACTTGAGATCAGTTTTCACAGCTATTTCTAGGGAAGTGTATTCCTATCACTCTGAGAGAGGATTACCGCAGGCAGTTTGAGTGTTTTTAGATGGGTAGTATGACTGTTACCCAGTATGAGACTAGATTTGTGGACCTAGATCACCACACCACTATCTTATTTCCTACTGAGAGGGAGAGAGTGGGGAGATTCATTGATGGGCTCACTTTTACTATCAGGCTACAGATGGCCAAGGAGACTGGAGATGATATCTCTTTCCAGAGGGCCGTAGATATTGCTAGACGGATCAAGATGGTTCGTGGTCAGGAGAGGGGACCAGTGTATGATAAAGGCCTCATCATTCCGGTGGTTTCAGTGGTGCCTCATTTGGGGGAAGGGGTATTTTTGATAGAGGCCATCCTCCCAGGCCATCAGTCAGCGCTTCAGGCATCTCACATTGCGTTAGGGAGTCATGGTCCTTATTACCTTATTCTGGCCAGCCAGCCTACAGTGCACCATCAGCACCTATTAGTGCACCTCAGATCCAGAGCTATCTCCATGGTAATCTAGCCCATTCGGGTAAGTTTCAACTTCAGCAGCCATAGCAACAGGATGGGTGTTTTGAGTGTGGAGCTACTGGTCACATCAGGAGGTTCTGTCTAAGATTATTAAGCGGCATGCCAGAGAAGAGTTCTCTTGCCATGGTCCCGACACCAGTTGATCCACCGCCCGCTCAGCTAGCAAGAGTCAGGGACCAGGCAGCCAGAGGTAGAGGTTTGGACGTTAGAGGTGGAGGTCAGGCCGTTAGAGATGGAGGACAACCAACTAGAGGCCGTCCTAGAGACGTAGGTTAGAGTGGTGGGAAGCATCCCCAATTTTATGCATTCCCTTCTTGACCTGAGACCGAGTCATCTGATGCCGTTATCACAGGTATTGTTCCAGCTTGCCATAGAGATGCTTTAGTTCTATTTGATCCGGGCTCTACTTATTCCTACGTGTCGTCCTATTTTGCTTCATATATGGTTGTGCCTCGTGATTCTTTGAGTGCTCTTATGTATGTGTCCACGCCTGTGGGAGATTCTATTATTGTACATCCTGTCTATCGCTCGTGTGTGATTACTATTGCTAGTCTTGAGACTAGTGTAGACCTCATACTTCTTGATATGGTAGACTTTGATATTATTTTGGGCATGGGTTGCCTGTCACCTTATCATGCTATACACGCCAAGACGGTGACCTTAGCCATGCCAGGGTTGCCTCGATTAGAGTGGAGAGGGACTCCTGGCCATTCTACCAGCAGGGTTATTTCTTATGTGAAGGCTCTATGTATTGTCGAGAAGGGATGTCTAGCATATTTGGCTTATGTTCGTGATTTGAGTGCGGAGGTTCCTTCCACGGAGGTTCCTTCCATGGATTCAGTACAAGTTGTGCGTGAGTTTCCAGAGGTGTTTCCTGTAGATTTGTCGGGGATGCCACCCGATAGAGATATTGACTTCTGTATTTATTTGGCTTCGGGCACTCAGCTCATTTTCATTCCGCCATACCGTATGGCCCTGCTGGAGTTGAAGGAATTGAAGGAGCAGTTGCAAGATTTGCTTGATAAGGGATTCATTAGACCTAGTATCTCGCCCTAGGGTACACCCGTGTTGTTCGTGAAGAAGAAATATGGGTCGATGAGGATGTGTATAGACTATCGGCAGTTGAAAAAAGTCACTATCAAGAACAAGTATTCGTTGCCGAGAATTAATGACTTATTTGATCAGATTCAAGGTTCCAAAGTGTTTTCGAAGATTGATTTGAGGTATGGCTACCATCAGTTGAAGATTAGGGCATCGGATGTCCCTAAGATGACTTTTCGGACTCGGTATGGGCATTATAAGTTCCTAGTGATGTCATTTGGGTTGACAAATTCTCCAGCAACATTTATAAATTTGATGAACCGGGTGTTCAAGCCTTATTTGGATTCTTTTGTGATCGTATTCATTGATGATATCTTGATCTAATCCCGCAGTTGAGAGGAGCATGAGCAACATCTTTGGATTGTACTTCAGACTCTGAGAGATAGTCAGTTATATGCCATGTTTTTAAAGTGCGAGTTTTAGTTAGACTCAGTCGCCTTTTTGGGGCATGTTGTATCGGCCAAGGGCATAAAAGGGGATCCTAGGAATATTGAAGCAGTTCAGAACTGGCCTAGACCCACTTCAGCTACAGAGATTCGGAGTTTCCTAGGTTTGGCGGGTTATTATCTCCGGTTCGCGGAGGGATTTTCATCCATAGCAACCCCATTGACTAGATTGACCGAGAAGGGTGCTCTATTTAGGTGGTCAGATGAGTGTGAGTTGAGCTTTCAAAAGCTCAAGATTGCTTTGACTGCGGCGCTGGTATTGGTGTTGCTCAAAGATTCAGTATCTTACACGGTGTATTGTGAAGCATCTCGTATTGGATTCGGTGCAGTATTGATGCAGGATGGCAGGGTGATTGCATACGCGTCGCGGCAGTTGAAGGTTCATGAAAAGAATTACCTTGTTCATAACCTAGAGTTGGCAGCCATTGTTCATACGCTGAAGATTTGGAGGCATTACCTCTATGGCATGTCGTGTGAGGTGTTCACGGATCATCGGAGTCTAGAGTATTTGTTCAAGCAAAAGGATCTCAACTTGAGGAAGGGAAGGTGGTTGGAGTTTTTGAAATACTATGATATTACCATTTTGTATCATCCCGAGAAGGGCAATGTGATGGTCGATGCTTTTAGTAGAAAGGTTGTGAGCATGGGTAGCCTTGCGTATATTCCAGTTGATGAGATGCCGTTTGCATCAGATATTCAGGCTTTGGCCAATCAGCTCGTAAGGTTAGATATTTCGGAGCCCAATCGTGTTCTAGCTTGCACGGTCTCTCGGTCTTCTTTGTATGAGCGCATCAGAGACCGTCAGTATGATGACCCCCATTTGCTTGTCCTTAAGGACATGGTGCAGAACGATGGTGCCAAGCAGGTTACTATTGTAGATGATGCAGTTTTGCGGATGCAAGGTCAGATTTGTGTGCCCAATGTGGATGGGCTTCGTGAGTTGATTCTTGAGGAGGCCCATAGTTCCCGGTATTCCATCCATCTGGGTGCATCCAAGATGTATCAGGACTTGCGGCAACATTATTGGTGAGGAGAATGAAGAAGGATATAGTGGCATATATAGCTCGATATCTGAATTGTCAGCAAGTAAAGTACGAGCATCAGAGGCCTGGTGGTTTGCTTCAGAAGCTGGAGAATTTTGAGTGGAAGTGGGAGCGTATTACCATGGATTTTGTTGTTGGGCTCCCACGGACTCAGAAAAAGTTCGATGCGGTATAGGTCTTTGTGGACAGGTTGACCAAGTAGGCACATTCCATTCCAGTGGTAGTTACCTATTCTTCAGAGCGGTTAGCTGAGATCTACATCCACGAGATCGCCCGTCTTCACGGTGTGCCTATGTCCATTATTTCTGATCGAAGTACGAAGCTCATCTCACACTTCTAGAGGGCCGCACAGTGTGAGTTAGGCACACAGCTTGAGTTGAGTATAGCATTTTACCCCCAGATGGACGGGCAATCCGAGCGCACCATTCAGATATTGGAGGATATGCTTCACGCTTGCATTATGGATTTCGGGGGTTCTTGGGATCAGTTCTTGTCCCTTACGGAGTTTGCCTACAATAACAGCTACCAGTCGAGTATTTAGATGGCTCCTTATGAGGAATTATGCGGGATGCGGTGCCGTTCTCTAGTTAGTTGGTTTGAGCCTAGAGAGGCTCGAGTTGTTGGGCACTGATTTGGTTCAGGATGCCTTGGAAAAGGTCAAGATGATTTACTATCGACTTCACATAGCTCAGTCTAGGCAGAACAGTTATGCCGATCGTAGAGTTCATGATGTTGCATTCATGGTTGGAGAGAGGATATTGCTCCGGGTTTCATCCATGAAGGGTGTGATGAGTTTTGGAAAGAAGGGCAAGTTGAGCCCTAGGTATATCGGACCTTTTGAGATTCTTGAGAGAGTGGGTGAGGTGTCCTACATGCTTGCACTACCACCTAGTTATTAGCAGTCCATCCGATGTTCCATGTGTTCATGCTCCGGAAGTATCACAATGATCAGTCCCATATGTTAGATTTCAGCTCAGTCTAATTGGACAAGGATTTAACTTATGAGGAGGAGTCAGTGGCCATGCTAGCCCGGCAAATCCAAAAGTTGAGGTTTAAGAGTTATCATTCAGTTAGAGTACAATGGAGAGGTCAGCCGATCGTGGAAGCCATGTAGGAGTCCAAGTTTGACATGCGGGGTAAATATCCATACCTTTTCACCAGTCCAGGTACATTTCTATGTTCGTTCGAGGACGAACGTTTTTTTAGAGGTGTGGAATGTGATGACCCGATAGGTCACTTTGAGTTTTAGCCTTTATTTCCATGTTTCGAGATCTCGACTAGCTCTGTTTACTGTTTTTCGATTTGCATGCACAGTCTGTGACTTTCTCCGTAAAGCTTTTATGTGAAAAACCAAAGTCCCTAACTTAATTTAAAGTAATTTGTTGAAAACTAGTAATTTAAAGGCTAAAACAATTCCTAAGTTTGACTGTAGGTTGACTTTGTTTATACCGGTTTCGGATTCAGTTCCAGAACTCGGAATAGGTTCATTTCACCATTTATTACTTGTTTGCAAAATTTGGTGCAAAACGGAGTTGATTTGACGTGATTCGAACGTCCGGTTGTAAATTTGTATGTTATTGAGTTTCTTTGAAAATTTCATACATTTTGATGTTTGATTTGCAGTACTAGGTACTATTTTGGTGTTTTGATCGCACGAGCGAGTTTGTATGATATTTTTAGACTTGTGTGGATGTTTGATTTGGATCCCCAAGGGCTCGGGTGAGTTTCGAACACGTTTCAGATAGTTTGGTAGTTGCTGGTGTGACCTGGTGTGCAGGTCTCGCAAATACGAGATCAGAGGTCGCATTTGCGACAAATGGCCAAGTCTATAATGATCGCATTTGCGAACATTTTGTTTGCAATTGCGAAGATGGCCTGGAAACAACATGGATCGCATTTGCGATGATTTGATTGCTTTTGCGACCTGTCCATGTTCGCATTTGCGAAAACATCCTCGCAACTGTGATGACAACAGAGATGTCGGGAGTTCGTATTTGCAAGGTTCGCATTTGCGAACCCCAGGTCGCATTTGGGACATCTGCGCATGGACAAATAGCTTAAGGGCGGGATTATTTGCCTCATTTTCATATTTTGGAACTCTAGGCTCGGTAGAAGGCGATTTTGAAGAGGAAATTTTATCTACAAACTTTGGGTGAGTGATTCTAAGCCATTTCTGATCATATTCCATCAACCTATCTTAGATTTTAACATCAAAATCATGTGAATCAAAGTGAAAATTTGTGAAACTTTGTCAAGTTTGTGAAAATAAGAAATTGAGTTTTGAGAGCCGATTTGGACTCGGATTTTAAAACTAATCACATATATGAACTCATGGGGTCATGGGTAGTCGGAATCTACTATTGGACCCGAGTTTTGACCGGACGAGCCCCATGTTGACTTTTGTTGATTTTTGGAAAAAGTGTAAAGATTTTAGCTTTATCTATTGTGATTGATTTCCCTAGCATTGTTTGTTGATATTAAGTCGATTTTAGTTAGATTCGATTGGTTTGGAGGCGAATTTTAGAGGAAAGGCCCCGACTGAGCTTTGATTTGATTGTGAAGCGAGGTAAGTGTTGGGTCTAACCTTGATTTGAGGGAAGGAACCTTTGAACTATATGTTATGTGAATTACCTGTGTAACAGTGTATATGCGAGGGGACGAGTGCATATATGCCGTCAAAATAATTATTTCCATGCTTTCTCATGTTTCATGAATTATCTTATTCCATGTCTTAACTGTTACATGCTTTAATTGCTTTCTATGCCGTAACTTGTTACTTGTCATTAATTATTCTTGTATTGAAATGTTTGTTCCTTCCATGACTCCATGATTAATTGCTACTTGCCTTAATTATTTTACCTGTACACTTCAACGGTTACATATTTGGCTTGTTTTGTTGCTCTTGTATTATTTGTAGCCTTCCTTTGATTAGTATGTGGTTCCTTTATTGTTTTACTTTCATATTCTTTAATCGTAGAGATTCCTGTGAATTGAGCCATTGGGTTGATTTGATTTATTAAATTTATTTATGGACCGTGTTTCACGTCACAACAGTTGTGATATGGTAGAATAAGGGAGGATTTTGATATTGAACGGTGGGATCAGGTTGCGCGCCGCAATGGTTGTATACGTATACTTGATATTGATAAACTGTGATATGGTGAAATAAGGGAGAATTATGATATTGATTCTGATTATATGGTGGGATTGGGTAGCGCGCCGCAACGGATTTTATATGCGATTCTTGATATTGATATGGTGAAATAAGGGAGAATTGTGATGATACTGTGGGATCGGGTTGCGCGCCGCAACGGATTGTGTGTATTGTATTCATTGTTATTGTTGTATTGATTTTCAGTGTTGTTATATGAAATTATGAGATCGGTTATTCTGGGTTCTCTGATTACAAGAATTTAGTTCTTTTCATAAGTTAACTATCTTACTTTTCCTGTTTTCCTTCTTTGTTATTATTATTGTACTGCATATATATTATTGTAAGTGACCCACCTTAGCCTCGTTACTACTTCGTCGAGGTTAGGCTCGGCACTTACAAAGTACATAGGGTCGGTTGTACTCATACTACACTCTGCAGTTCTTGTGCAGATTTTGGAGTCGGTCCTACAGGCGGTCAGTAGATTGCTCGGATCCGGTACTTAACGGAAACTTGAGGTACAGCTGTACGGCATTCGCCACTTTGAAGTCCCCTACTACATTACTCTAACTGTTTATTTCATTTCAAACAGTTATGCTTTCATTCAGACTATTATTTGTAGTACTTTAATCGCTCGTGTACTTGTGACACCAGTTCTGGGATTGTATCTGGATATCGCCGTTATTTTAGTTTAAACACTCTATTTAGTTTATTTAGTTTATTGGTTTTTATTTAAATTAAATTGTTAAAAATGGCTAATAATTATATCTAACGTTGGCTTGCCTAGCAAGTGAAATGTTAGGTGCCATCACGGTCCCGAGGGTAAAAATTTCGGGTCGTGACATTAAGAGGCGATCTGCTTTTTCTTTTTCTTTTGCAACAATCTGATAAGTATTGTATAATGTATACAAGGGTAGCTTAGTCTTTTGTATGTATTTATTCACTATAAACATTCCACTGTACATGTATTTCAGATAACCAATAACCTACATTGTTACAAGGTATCAGAAGCGTAGGTCTCTTGCTTGTTGCTCTCTCCTATTACAGATTCATGTCTTCCTCTCCTTCCTCTCACTCTTCCACTTCTTCACACGTTCCTACTATTGATATTTCTATGTCTTCTCCTCCTTCACACTTCTATTTCTATCTCTAACATTAAAAACTTAGTTCATACTATTCTTGACTATTCTAACTACAAGTTGTGGAGAGAACTTTTTTTACCAGTGTTTAAGGTACATGGGGTTTATGGTTTCATTTATGGTAGTTTTACTTGCCCGAATCGCACCATCATTAAAGATGATGGCACTTCCGCTCTTAATCCTGCTTTTCAACAATAGATTCAACTTGCTTCCATTGTATTATCTTGGATTCAGACAACAATCTATCAAGAGATTCTTCAAGCAATTCTGCGTCCAAATCACTCACTCACTTCTAGAGAGGCATGGCTAGAAATTAAACGTATGTTTCGTGATCGAGTGATTTATCTGACTCTTCAACTGAATGTATAATTTCATAATCTCAAAAAAGGTGATCTCTCATTCAATGATTATGTTTACCATTTAAAATCCATTGTGTATGCCCTCATCTCCATTGGAAATCCTATTTCCGAGACTGACTTTGTCCTTCAAATCCTATCTGGTCTTTCTCCAGATTGCATGTCTGTAAGTATCTCCACTTCTACTAGAGTTCCACTTCTCTCTTTTGTTGAAACTAGATCTCTTCTCTTTCTCCATGAATCCCAATTGAACAACTTCTCCCACACAAATTCTGACTTTCCCCCCTACAACACTTGTTGCCAAGCAACAATCTTTATCTCATGGTCGTGGGTGTAGTAGACACTGAAATGGTAGTCGAAACTCTACTACTGGTCGTGGAAGGGGTCGACAAAATCATGGGTCTCACAATAACTTCTCTCCTTCATCGTCACGCTATTCTCCTCGCCCATACTCTCCTTCTATTTTAGACCAGCACCTTCGACCTTCCTTCCCTATTTTTCTAACTCCATGCCTACGCATGCGTTTGTCCAATGTCAACTTTGACTTCAACCCAATTATTCTGCCCGTGAATGTTCATCTATTAATTCTAAGGAATACTTCTTTGATCTTCAGTCTTCTGCTTCAAATCATTCATTTGTTTTTCCTGGTGCTACATAATAGGTTGTTGATACGGGAGTCTCATCTCACATGACTCCAAATGCAGTAAATCTTTCTTCTATGTCTCCATACTCTGGTTCTGATAGGGTTGTTGTGGGTAATGGTTCGTGACTTCCTATCTCATTTATTGGTAATGGTACTATCTCTACTCTGTCTTCTTTCTTTTCTCTTAATAATGTTCTTATTGTTCCCAATCTTTCTACTAATTTACTTAGTGTTCCAAAAGTGTACTTCTGATAATAAATGTTCAATTGAATTTGATTCTTGTGGTTTTTCTATTTAGGACATCAAGACGAAGAAAACTCTTCTCAGGTGCAATAGTCTCAGGATCTTATATTCTTTCTCCTCCTTCATTGGTGATATTGCTTCCAAAGCCTTTGTTGCAGTGCGTCTCTTTCCGGTTCTCTGGCATCAACGTTTAGGACATCCAAGTTGTGCGGTTCTATCTCGATTAGTTAGACAGAATACATTTTCTTGTTCGTCTTTAAATAATTTAGATTCACTATATAACGCTTGCCAACTCGGCAAGCACCAGAAACTTCTAGTTGTGGAATCTCAATCTTGTACTACTTTTCTTTTTGAATTAATACATAGTGAAATTTAAACCTCTCGTGTTACCTCCTTTACTGGTTTCCGTTATTATATTCTTTTTCTTGATGATTTTTCTAAGTTTTCCTGGGTCTTTCCTATTAAATAAAAATCTGAGGCATTTCAAAATTTTAAAATTTTTCATTCTTATGTCTCAAATCAATTTTTGACGAAAATTAAAATGTTGCAATGTGATGGAGATGCTGAATACATACGGCTTGGTTCGTTTCGTGCCTTTCTAAATGATAATGTTATTTCTTTACGAATTTCGTGTCCACATACTCATCAACAAAATGGAAAAGTTGAATGTATGCATCATACTATTGTAAATATGATTTGTTCTTTACTCTTTCAAGCTTCACTTCCTCCTACATTTTGGGTTGAAGCTCTTGACACGGTTGTCCACATTTTAAATATTCTACCCTCTTCTACAATTAATTTTACGACTACTTTTGAACTTCTTTTTGGTAAGTCTCCTACCTACAATCACTTACGGGTGTTTGGTTATTCTTGTTATCCTAATCTTCGTGATTACTCTTCGCATAAATTAAGTCTCTTGTCTAAACATTGTGTATTTCTTGGTTATCCGTCAAATTATAAGGGATTTAGATGTTTTGATCCAATTACAAACA
>AWOL01S0055041.1:0-27068 GCA_000715115.1 Nicotiana otophora | reverse complement strand
AACATCAACTAGGGAGTGGAGACCCTATGTTGGAAAAGAGACATGGGAGTGGAGACCCTATGTTTGAAATAACGTCAACTAGTGAGTGGAGAACCTATGTTGGAAAAAAGACTAGAGAGTTGATACCCTATGTCTGAAATAAAATTAACTAGGGAGTGGAGACCCTATGTTGGAAAAAAGACTAGGGAGTGGAGACCCTATGTCTAAAATAAAATCAACTAGGGAGTGGAGACCCTATATTGGAAAAAAGACTAGAGAGTGGAGACCCTATGTCTACAATAAAATCAACTAGGGAGTGGAGACCCTATGTTGGAAAAGGAGAGTAGGAAGTGGAGACCCTATGTCTAAAATAACATCAAATATGGAGTGGAGACCCTATGTTGGAAAAGAGACTAGGGAGTGGAGGCCCTATGTCTGAAATAACGTCAACTAGGGAGTGGAGACCCTATGTTGGAAAAGAGTCTAGGGAGTGAAGACTCTATGTCTAAAATAAAATCAACTATGGAGTAGAGACCATATGTTGGAAAAGAAACTAGTGAGTGGAGAACATATGTCTAAAATAAAATCAACTAGGGAGTGGAGACCCTATGTTGGTAAAGAGACTAGGGAGTGAAGACCCTATGTCTAAAATAAAATCAACTAGGGAGTGAAGACCCTATGTTGGAAAAAGAGACTAGTGAGTGGAGAACCTATGTCTGAAATAAAATCAACTAGGGAGTGGGGACCCTATGTTGGAAAAAGAAACTAGGGAGTAGGGACCCTATGTCTAAAATAATATCAACTAGGGAGTGGAGACCCTATGTTGGAAAAGAGACTAGGGAGTGGAGACCCTATGTCTGAAATAACGTCTACTAGGGAGTGGAAAACCTATGTTGGAAAAGAAACTAGGGAGTGGAGACTCTACATCTAAAACAAAGTCAACTAGGGAGTAGAAACCCGATGTTGGAAAAGACACTAGGGAGTGGAGACCCTATGTCTAAAATAAAATTAACTAGGGAGTGGAGACCTTATATTGGAAAAGAGACTAGGGAGAGAAGATCTATATCTAAAATAAACATAACTAGGGAGTGGAGATCCTATGTTGGAAAAGAGACCAGAGTGTGGAGACCCTATGTCTAAAATATCATCAACAAGGGAGTGGATACCCTATGTTGGAAAGGAAGACTAGGGAGTGGAGACCCTATGTCTAAAATAAAATTAATTAGGGAGTGGAGACCCTATGTAGGAAAATGAGACTAGGGAGTGGAGATCCTATGTCTAAAAAGAACATCAAATTTGTTTGGATTTCTTCTATCCCAAAGAGAGTGGATATTCATGAAAAAAAAAATCAAAAAATATCATAGAGAGAGGTTGCCTACGTATCCTTTCGGAATCAAGTCGAACGTAGCTCTTGTTTTATTTCTTTTCTTCTTTTGTTTTGGTCTTCTTTGTATTTTTTTTCTTCTCTTTTTTCCTTTCTTGTTTGTTTTAATAACATCTTCAGGTACAAAGAGGGTAATCAAAGAAACGTAACCGACTCAGAAGGGTTAGAAAAGGGTTGATGGTGTTTGGATAGCGAGAATGAAAGCCTTCGTCATCTCAATCAGAGAACATTAATACGACAAGACTCTGGAGCTTTTCTTCCATTTTTGCAGGGGGTGGGGGTGGTGATGGGTAACTGGATTGGGAGACAATAATTAAATATCAAATAAAGAAAAAAGAAAATATTTCCTCCTTTTTATCGAGATGTATATAATTGAAATCAAACTGCAAACTACATGTCTATCTCCCGCTTATAGATGAATATCGAAGTTAAGAAATTTTAGGTGACCTAGGGGTTGTTGGGATCCCAAAAACATGATAAAAGGTAGATCAACATTGGGTATAGAGAGTTTGTTTACTTTTAAAAATCCTGATATCATGAGAAACAAAGAAAAGAAGTAACGTTTGCCACATGGTCTAGTTTAATATTTTCTTACTATGTCTAGTAGTAGCTTGTGGGATCATATAGAAAAGTTAGATAAAAATTAAAATGCGAATTATCAAGTTCATTTGGAGTTCTATCAGTTGGTTGATATGAAAATTTTGAACAGAGTTGTAGAATTCAGAGGTAAAAATTTAGGGTTAAGGAAGGGTTGAATCACGCTGGTAATGATTTCACTTTCATTTTTTGAGGAGGTCATGGTCTCCATTTGCTTCTTCCGTCTTCTGTCCTTATTAGAAAAGGTCTATATCCACGGAGGAGCACGACTATGAGTGACTCCAAATAGCTACTTTGAGTTCCTTGACTTGAGCTTACATGTAGCCAAGAGGAAATCTCACAGAGCCGGTTCTCATTCAACACTTTCCTTGTTAAAGAAGGAACTGCGAGAAGGAAATTTGCAATCTCTTTTTGGAGGGTCTTCTTGTATAGTTTCCTCAACTAGTGCTACACCAGACCCCTTACTGTCATCATTCATTTTGCCAATGGCTAATAATTTCAAGAGTGCTCAAATGCATTCTCCCGCTGAAACAACTCAGCCAAGAAAAGCTCAATAGTAACTGCGTTTGAAAGGTATGTATTTTATCCTTGTATGTGCTTTGGTTAAAGTAGCTCCTTATAAACACTTGTATAGAGCTGCTATCAACATGCATAATTAACTGCAAAATCTTTCAGAAATGGACTTTGTACTAAAATTTCTCCCAAAAAAACATGTCTGCTCAATTAATTATCTGTAATGGTATTGCTCCTCGGTAAAATAAAGCTTTAAGTGCAAGAGGACCCAAATGTATGATTTTTGACTTTGACACCTCATCCTTAGTGGTAGGTTTAGAATAGCATTCAACTATGGTACTTGTGAAAAGATTGTGTGCGAGCACCTCTAACGTCGGGGTGAAAGCGCTAAGGATGTGTTGTGCGAATATTCACCAGTCCCAAGCTATTTGTCTTCAACCTTTTTTGACTTGGTTCTTTTGATGCAATTAATTCCATAATATTTCTTACGAAGTAGAAGAAAGATCAGGACTCCAATATTAATTTGGTTATACAATTTGGTGTGGTACCGGGTACTAGCTTATTTATCTTTCCTAAGCAGCCACAACTGAAACGTGCGTTGGTTGCTTATCTGCTTCTAGAAGCCTGAAAATAGAGGTCAAGTTGTAGAAAGATTGTGGGCGACACCCCTAATTGTTGGGGAAAACACTGTGGGTGCTTGGAGTTTCCCTTTGTTCCAAGTTGTTTGTCATCAAATGTTTTTGACTAGGTATAGGTATTGCAACTAGTTTCATATTTTTTGAAAAGAAGAAAGACACGTAACGTAACATTAATTTGTTTAGGAAAAATATATAAATGACCGGTTAAGTTGTCCACAACAATCAGATGAACATCCCAAATGAGCAAATGACCAAATAGGCACTTCAACTGCCTATTAAGTGCGTCAAGAAAATACCCATCCATGATAGTGTCATCGCGTGTTGCACAAACTCCCTAACATAGTTTTAAAATTAATTATTTTATTAGACATGGTATTATACGTGGCTAATGGATTTAAAAAAGAGACAAAAAGAAACAAAAGAAAAAGTCCTGATTGGCTCTCATTTCCCCCAAATCGTCACCCTCAACCATAAGGTTGTTTCTCCATCTCTTTGAGTTTTTACCTATTTGTTTGATTTTCATGGTAAAATTACACATTCCCACTACATACTACATAAAAAGATTTTGTTCTCTTCCCCCACCCCGTCTTCTTCAACTTCCAAATGAAATAAAAATGATGCTTTTCTCTCTTCTTGCTACTTCTCTCTCCTTTTTAATCTCATGTCATTTTTACCATTTTTACATCTCAACTCAAGGCAAACTCTCCATTTTTTCTTCACTGAAAAAATACAGATCTCCTATCTCCCTCTTAGTATCACACCACCTCCGCGTTCTCTTACCATTATCATAAACAAATACACTGAGAATTAGAAAACAAAAAGTATATTCTTGCAAAAAAACCTAGGTTAGAGCTCGTGAGTAGATTTTGATAAAATAGTATGGTGGAACCTAGTCACAAGTAGGGGAGATAGAGAGAAGAAAGAGGAAATGCTAATAAGGTTTCTCGATTTGGGTTAAAATGAGACCTCAATAAGAAAAAATAGGAATTACACCTCAATAAGGAAAAATTAGGAATTACACCCATTTATTACCGCTAGAAATGGATTAAAATTTGAGGCAACGTACTGTTACATGAGTGTGCAACATGCGATATGCCAAGTCATGAGTGGGTGTTTAATTGATGCTCTTAATAGACACTTGAGGTGTTTAGTCGGCCATTGGCTCAGTTAGGGTGTTCATCTGATTGTTGTGGACAACTTAAAGGGGTCATTTATGTATTTCGCCATTTGTTTATGTAATGCATGTGCATTAGCTTCTGCTATCTTTTCTAAGCGACCATAATTGGAACTTGTATTATTTCTCATGAAGTATTTGCTCTACTACTTTTATTTAAATCGACCAGAACAGGAACTTGCATTGTTTTTTAATAAAGTAAATATGCTACCACTTTACTGTAAAGTCTTCATATTCATGATCCATTTGCTGTGAACATGTTCCTTGATCCTCTTTATCTTTCTTTCCTTTTATAATACTTCTTGAATATCTCCAGTATCCTTCTGTAATCTGTTCTTTACTTTAGCTTCACAAAATGAGTACATGTATTGGGATATTATGTGTAGAGATACGCCCAACATTTTATCTTTGATGACGTTAAATGGTGCCCATATCTAGTGGCGGGCTCTTGGGTCATCCGGACCCAAAGATGGTAAAAGTGGTAGCGGAAAGTGTAAAAAGTCAAGCTAAAATGCACGTTTTACAAAGCAGTGGAAACCTTTCTAGGCTTTGATCAGTTCTTGGACACATAAATAAATATTGAAAAGGCATGAGTCATGTTTCACTGGCATAGAAAGAGTGGAGTATGAACGACCACAAGACTTGATTTATGCTTAACCACATTGCTTTCATTCCAGTATACCTGAAGTCTCTGGACTAGCTTTTAGTAACTTCTAACCGTTAGATTATGCGTGTTCTTTTTTTAATTAAAGGAGCTCACCTCTCAAAATGGACAAGGATATGGGCTAGTATCAGGCCCCACATAAGATCTGCTACTGCAGGTATGAAGTTGCTGATGAACCAAACCCAAGCTGATACTTGCATCGGTACCTTGTAATTCACTTTCTTAAAAATCACCCAAAAAACTCTGTGATGATGTAGAGGCTTCATTCAGATTTAGTTGCCCACTCAAATTACTTGACCTTTCAGGTAAAATATTCTGATTATGAGATAAATGAGCATTACTCTCCAGTTGCCTTCCCTCGAAAAATGTATTATGAGGAGCTGCCCTTTGTGCTACAGCATGTTGAGTTGCTAATTTCCTGCTTCGAGCAATTTGGTAGCCAACGAGACTATTCCCTGATACAGCAACCAAGGTCCTATTAACATTACCAAGTTGTCTCCTCATGTTATTAAGCAGTTGATTTATTTACCGATGTATTCTACGTCAGTCAAAAACCGTAGATGCCCCAACCCCAGAAGCTGGAGAAGTAACTTGACCATCTCGGGGAGATTGAAAACCACCGAATTCTTCAGCCAATGGAGTATAAGGTACGTATATTTCAACAACAACAACAACAACAACCCAGTAGAATCCCATTAATGGGGAAGGTACGTATATTTCATTAAGGTCAAATGTCTCCCTCACATTGGCTACATGGGGTGACCCAATAGAAACTCTGCTGCTTGTTCTATTAATATTAGGGGTATGATTCAGATTCTGTGGGTTTGAAGAAGTAAATGCAGTTGGCCGATAACTTTCACAGTACCAGTTACCTTCAGGTACTTCATGTCCAAGACCAACACAATAAGTATGTGCAGTTGAATCACAAAGATCACATAGCAGCATAAGAGCATCATCCCTGCCTTGCTGACACTTTGTACATAATACGTTTTCGTATGGATCAATGTAACCCCTAAGCTCCTCTTCTGATGGTTGATAGACCTATAAATACAATTATAATCATTTGACTGCAGTTAGAAATTCTGGTATTTTTATGTTTCAAATCTAATATCTTATTTTCATAATCATCAAACCTAACATCTTAACTAAACGAATATATAGGTTTACCACAGGAAAAAAGGACTATACATGATCACGCTCAAGGACCTGAATAGCCACAGTCCTCAATTCAAAGCTAGTGCCTGACCTAGCAGGCTTGCTAATCATTACAAACCTTTGCTTGCACAGTGGATATCGGGATTCCACTTTGGACCACTCCATGATGCAAGCAAAACAATAGTAATGACTGCAGCAATTCATCGTCCCTCTAACTGTCCTCTTATATTCTTCAGACAAACATATCCCACAAATTTACTTTCCTATTTCTGTCTTCAAATCCACCTTCTCTTTATCTTTTCTTCCTGGATGTTTTCTTTGAAGACGCAGAGCTTCCTCTTTTGGTAAATTTTTCAAGGAAGCTAAGCCCCTCCAAGTTGTAACAAGGCCCCTACAAAATCGGCTAGCCTCTATGACTTGCTCCCTCTCTTCTTCAGAGGTGGTAAATTCACGGTCAGATGATCCAGAACTCTGAACAAAATCTGAATCCGAATCTACTCTTAGTCTCTTTCTTTTTCTCCTATGACGTGCATTCTTTTTATTCATTTTTGCCACAACTGGATCTATGTTTATAAACTCCTCATCATTTTCAGATCTTGCTTTCCTTTTCAATCGGCATCTGTTCTGCGATTTGTTTCTTGTGATCCTTTTTAATTCTTTATGATTTCTAGTTCTCTTATGTTCTTTGGCAGTGCTATTACGCAACTGTGTCTTGCTTGAATACTTCATCCCTTTCAATACTGGAAACTCTTCTTCATCGTCTTCTTCGTCCAAGCCATCTGGAGTGAATTCATCATCATCATCATCTTCTTCATTATGATCTTTGGCAGTGACCTTACGCAATCGTGACTTGCTCAAATTTTTTATCCCGTTCATTACTGGCAAATCCTCATCTGTATCCAAGCCATCTGGAGTGAATTTCTCATCATCTTCATCCTCATCCTCATCATTATCTTCTTTGGCGATGCCCTTATACAACTGTGGTTTGCTCGAGTTCTTCATCCCGTTCATTACTGGAAAACCCTCATCAACATCAAAGTCATCTGGAGTGAATTCATCATCACCCCCTTCTTCATCATCTTTTGCAGTGCCCTTATGCAACCGTGGCTTGCTTGAATTCTTCATCCCTTTGGCTGCTGGAAACTCCTCTTCTTCATCCAAGCCATCTGGATTAAATTCCTCATCATCATCATCATCATCATTATCATCTTTGATATTACCCTTAGGCAAACATAGCTTGCTAGAATTATTTGTCCCTTTCGCTACTGAAAGGTCCTCCTCTCCATCCAAGCAATCTGGTGTGAATTCCTCATCATCTTCATCATCATCCTCATTGTCATCTTCTCTATATGAAACTCTCTTTCTATTTCTAGGCTTTACAGTGCCTTTTCTGTTTCTCCTTGGTGCTCTTGATCGAACAACCTTTTTAACCTTCTTCATCTTCAATTCCTCGACCTCCTCCTCTTCAAATTCACCTAAGATCTCATCTGACTCATCTACAACAAAAGAAGAATATCCATCTTCTGACTCATCAAACTCCTCTTCCTCATCAACTGCGTAATCCTCATCTGACTCATCTAAAGCTTTATACATGGATCCAGTCCTTTCCTTACCACTAGTCTTGAGACCAACCTTGCCTCCCCTCTCCATCCTTTTTCATACCCAGAAAAATACAAACCCAAAACTTGAATCAGATCAAACTATATGATAATCTCATGTACCACTAGAGCGCCAATTTAGTTAGGGAATAAAATGAATCCAACTGAAACACAAAGAACACATCATTTCTTATGTAGGGTAAGGCCTCTATTACAAGCTCATGTTGATTCCTTAATACTTTAAGGTCTCCCAATGGATGCCCAAATAAAGATTACAAATCTGTCCATTTGCAGTTACAAAATTACCAAAATTAGTATCAGAACTCTCAAAATCTTAACATTCTAATATAGGCTTATCCAAATAAAATCTTAACATTCTAATATAGGCTTATCCAAATAAGGCATCCAATCAACCAAAAATTAAACAATTGAACACCTTAAAAACTCAATTTTACTCAGAAATAGACCAGAAATAGGAAGAATTGATCTAACTAAATACAGAAATGAAACCCCCAAAATCAAAACCTGAACCCTAGATCAAGATATTAGCACTAAGCCCCAATAATTCAGCTAACTAAGTAAACATAATTCCCAGCAAAAACACAATTAACACCAAATATGGATGAAATTAGTTAATATTAAAATCCAATCCCAATAATACAGATTTCCAAAATTCAGATGGAACAGTAAAAAAAATCATAACAATCAACAGATTACCAAATAAGAGAAACATATCGAGATTGATTAAATGATTCAGAAAAAACAAAAAAGGAAAAAAGACAGGCTATGACAAGTACTTGAGAAAGGAAAAGGAGGCAAAATCGGCAAAACCCAGAAAAAAAGATTTATATTTAGGGGTATTTTATCTGTAAATATAAAAGCAATTTCAATTTTTTTAAAAACAAATAAAAGAAAAAATCAAGCGGTGGAATTTAAAGTTGAAGAAATGAGAAGAGGATCACCAAAGAATATGTATTAACTTTTTTCTTCTTTTTGTTTTTCTATAAATAGATGTGCTTCTTTAAAAGAATGAAATTATTGCAATGTACAAATGGAAGCATATATTATTAGGAGATTTCGAGGGCTTGTTGCCTCTGGCCCTATGTACTTTTATAAGATGCAACTTGGTTGTTATGCTATGTCTGAAATTCCATATTTACCCTTTGTGGTTTAAAAGAGCAGCTCAACTACAATTTTGACCTTGGGCTCAGCAAATTGGATTTCGGGCTTGGACCCTATGAGGTTTTATAATATTATATTGGAATTGGGCTAACCGGGTGTTATGCAGCCCAGTAAACTACAAGAAGAAACAATGTGATAATTTGAGAAGAATAAGATCACTGTAAAAAAACTTAAAAAGAGTTTCAACCTTTGCCAAAAAGTTATACTGCGTAAACAGATAATAGTACATTTTTTTGTACGTATGTAAATTTTGAATCTATTCAACAAAGGAAAAATACTAATTCAAATCTCACGTGTGATAATATTTGAATATTTTCAGTCTCTTATGCCACTGGTTGCAGGTAGGGGTGGCAAACGGACGGGTTGGATTGGATATGGGACGGGTCGAGAACGAGTAAAAAATAAATTAATATGGATATTAATATCTGACCCATACAGATATGAAACGGGTAAATTATCCGATCCGACCCATATTTAATATGGATAAAAAAGAATTAACCGACGGATAATATGGATATCCATATTATCCATGACTTCTTGAATATGACCACTTTTGGGAGAATTCCTAGTCTTCCAAACTTGAGGAACCCACAATTTTAGGCTTTACAAATGTTAAAGTTAAACCCATTAGTTATCCATTGGTTATCCATTTTATAAGTGGATAATATGGTTCTTATCCATATTTGACCCGTTTTTAAAAAGTTCATTCCAACTCATATTTTAATGGTTTCTTGAATATGACCACTTTTGGGAGAATTCCTAGTCTCCCAAACTTGAGGAACCCACAGTTTTAGGCTTTACAAATGTAAAAGTTAAATCCATTAGTTATCCATTGGTTATCCATTTTCTAAGTGGATAATATGGTTCTTATCCATATTTGACATGTTTTAAAAAAGTTCATTCCAACTCATATTTTAATGAATAATATGGGTGAATACCTATTTTTTTAATTCATTTTATCACCACTAGTTGCAGGCATAATCTATGATTGCTTGAACATGTTGAAAGGGCTAGAGTATGCATGTAACAATATAATGGTTGAAGTGTAATTCATAAATATCCATAAAAACAGCTTCAACTCCTCTCTTTAGTCAATTTAAGGGTGACACAATCTAGTCTTTCTTCTCTATAAAAAGAAAAATATAATGTAACTTTTAGAAACTATCAGAGAGGTCGCCTCTTTTTAACAAGATAAATGGGCTAGAAATGAAGCCCAATTAAAGTAGGAGGAGGTGAAGTCACAAGAATTGTGTGTCCACTTCCACCTGATATCTCAGTTCTGGATATGAGGATGATGAAATGAGGAGCGGGCAGGTGCTATACATGTATTTTTCTCCACTTTATGAGTTTTAAGATTTAGAGACCACTTCAACTGTTAATAACTGAATTTTAAATTTGATATATACACAGTTGTTTGAGCAAAAACTATTGAGTTCTGTTGAACCCATATTTGAACATCTACTTCCGTCCCTGATATTAGTAGTCATTCTATCATTGTACAATACATATTTTAGGAGATAAGGTGTAACTTAATTACCATTTTAAATATACAATAAATAAAATGAATTGTTGTTATTCTAGAAAGTAAATAATATAAAGCTAATGGTGGGATCTTATGTTAATCAAAAAAGTTAATAAAATATTGACTGCTAACGTTAAAATTTGGCTCGATTACTGCAAGCACATTTGGGCCATCAGAGGCCTGCCTCGATCGCCCGGCTGAAGAATGGTGATTTGTACAAATATGATCATTTGGTGTCGTCATTTAAATTTTTGACCCGATTAAGAAAAAAGTCGTCCATCATAATTTTGGAAAATGCTCTTAAAAATAACAAAAAATTTTCAAACGGTGATCACTAGGATTTACCACTAAACCTGGCAATCGCCGAAATTTTTCATATGATGATCACAAGACTTTGCACAAAAACTCACGGATTGCTAGGATTTTTCAGCATTGTGGTTGAAAATCCTACGATTACCATAACTATCTTTTAAGAAAAATTCTAGTGATCGCCAAGAGCACTTTCCAATATTCTGGCCGGAAGATATTTTCCCAAGATATTTCTTAACGGGGTCAAAATTTAAGCGGTGGTCCTGAAAAGACCACCTGAAAAGGTCCGTCCAACATAATTTCCTGCTAAAGAAAGTAAAAATTACATGTGGTGCCCTATTTGGTCGTCCCTTTTTAACTTATACCCGTTTTATTTTTTCGTTTGCATCCGTACCCATTTTTTTGTTAAAACAACAACAACAACAACAACCCAGTATAATCCCACTAGTGGGGTCTGGGGAGGGTAGTGTGTACGCAGACCTTACCCCTACCCTAGGGTAGAGAGGCTGTTTCCAAATGACCCTCGGCATCCTTCCCTCCAAGAACTCCCCACCTTGCTCTTGGGGTGACTCGAACTCACAACCTCTTGGTTGGAAGTGGAGGGTGCTTACCATCAGAGCAACCCACCTTGTTAAAAGCATTTTAAAAAGATGATTTTGCCCTTCTTTAATAAAAGACTATTGACAAACTGCAGGACAAAAACTCAAGCATGTTTAGGCTGAAGTTTTAGCAAATAAACTAAAAAACTTCAACTTGTTTAGACTGAAGTTTCGGATAAAACTCAGGCCAAAATTGTAGACTGCGTTACAAAACTTCAGCATGTTTTGGTATGAAGTTTAAGCAAATGAACTAAATAACTTCAGCATGCATTAGCAAAAACTCTTTAGAAAATTACATACTGCAAGAAAAAAACTTAAGCATGTTTAATCTGAAGTTTTAGTAAATGAACTAAAAAACTTCAACATGTTTAGTCTGAAATTTTAGCAAATGAACTAAATAACTTTAACATGTGTTTGTCTGAAGTTTTAGCAAATGAATTAAATAACTTCAGCATGCATTGGCAAAAACTCATTAGAAAATTACATACTATAAGACAAAAACTTAAGCATGTTTAGTCTGAAGTTTTAGCAAATGAACTAAATAACTTCAGCATGTTTAATCTAAAGTTTTAGCAAATGATAAAATTCATGACAAAACTGTAGACTGGAGGATAAATAATTTCAGCATGCATTAGCATGAAGTTTTAGCTTCAATGTGAAACAACTTCATGCTATATTATCATGAAGTTTTAGCTTCAACATGAAACAACTATATTAGCATGAAGTTAGCTTCAAGGTGAAACAACTTCATGCAAGTGTGATTCTCAAGATGAATCTGGACAAGGTTCTAATTTTTTTATAAAGTTGTTGAGAGGAGAGGAGAGGATCGTTTTATATCTTTTGTCAGGGATGTAATTGTCATATTATTACGGATTTTTTGTGAGATGGCTACCAAATCAATAATTTTAAAAAATAGGGTACAGATTAAAAGGTGGCACAAATATAGGGTACGACTGCAAATCCCCCCTAAAGAATTGACAATTGGGTCTTTTTGATAATAGGACAAGGCCCAAAATGTTTAATCACAACTTGATTTCGCACACATCCACCAAATAGTCGCTTACCTAATCTCTTATATATAACAATCGATGTATATATAATATGTGTATAATTAATGTATAATATATATATACTGGCTAGAAAAAGTAAACATTAAATCTGGCCGGCTATTTGTATAACAATCCCCCACTAATTTCTCCACTTACGAGTACCGTATGTTTTCACTCTTCTCTCTTTATGCCAGATCAAACACTAAAAAATAATTTCTCACGGTAACGTGTTTCTGCAAAACTTTTCCACGAAAATCATTTAATGACATGCCAAACACACCAAACAGGCTAAAAGCTCTACGTGTGACGTGTCCTTTTTCTTTTTCCACATCTGTAACTGAGTTTTCAACAAGAGGCCAAGATAATTTGAGGCCAAGATAATTTGAGGCCAAGTTCAATCTCAAGCAAAAACCAAGTGATTCTTCTTAATCTATGAAGCATTATATTAATTAAGCAACTACTCTAAAGGAAACTTTAAGTCCAATTAAATAGCTTAGTAAACTAATATCACAAGATCATGTTAGTGCATGTTTCGATTTCTAAATTTGGATACTAACTTTTCTCCAATTTACAAGAACCATTCTTTTTTCCGCCACACAAGGCTTTTTGAGATGATATATATATGTTGAGTTGTCTGTGTTAAGTGAATAGTGTTCATGACAGCCATATGCTGCATTGAATTAGCCAAAAGTTTGGGACCAATTTTCGTCTTAACTTTTAAAAGTTGCTTAGATAACAAAAATATAGAAGAAGTGGACCATGTTAAGACTTAAATAAATTAATTATGACGAGGGAAAGCTGCAATTATGAAGGATTGGGAACAAAGATGTTCATTATCCTTGATATAAATTGGGACCTTTGTCCCTTTAAAGGAAAACAGCCCCATTGAGGAGCATTGGGACTTAGTCTATTCGCTAGATTATTGTCACCCATTCTCTCTTTTCTCTCTGAGTTTTCGACACTTAGTGTATCATTGAAAAGGGAAGGATACACTATTATTTGACAAGTCATTTGCTAAGGGCAACAAAAATAAAGAAGACAAGATTTTGGAGCTGTATTAATTTGCTTCAGGATTAGAAATTAATCAAGATTAGAAAGTTTATAGCATCAGGTTATATAAATGCATTAATGTTTTTTGGCTTTGGTTGATTCGAAAAATAGGAAAACCATATAATTTGATGTCGTTTTCTTAATTATATGATAAGTTCTCAACTGGCTTAATATTTGCGTAAAACGTTTGTTTTTAGAAACATATTTATCGAGGCTTGAATGAAATAGATGCTAAAGATGTCAATTATTGTATTGATTAATTACCAACATGAGGACATTCCAAGATGACATAGCACGCAGAGACCATATATATATAGATAAGATATGTACTAGATTATTAGTTAAGATGTGTAAGCTTAATACGATAGTGTAAAAATAGATCTATACCAACGATATTTGGATTATATGACTAATTATTTAATGACCTCAGGTTTTCCATGATAGTTTTAATTAAGCATTCGTTTCGATCGGTTGAGACCATCTGAACTATGAATTTTGTAATATAAATAATAAATGACTAAAAACTTTCACTTTGGCGGCCGAGTAAAAATTCTTTTGCCTTATAATTTTCCTTCAGTTAGTAAATTTGTTTACCATAAAGTTAGTTTTATAAAATGTAAAATGAAAACCTTGCTTAGTAAAGATCATCATTACTTTTCCCTTTCCTTTAATTCGGCTATTCTGAAAAGGAGAGAGAGCCAATATATAGTTAGAGGGCACGGTGTAAGTGCCATAACTGATAGAGCAAGGCTCTACCATTTATGGTTTAGTCCCTTCAAATTAGTCGTGCAAAAAATTCTAACTAGGGAATTTAAAAAATGTTAGAGTGCCATAACTAGGATTCAAACTGTTCACTCTTAAAATTTGATAACAATTAAACTTATAATGTGAGTTTAAAGATACGTGATTTCACTTAATACCAATTGAAATATATGAAGATTAATGATAGAATTATACAATAAAGTAAATCAAACCAGTGTTTGAGTAGAACTCAACCCTTGAGTTAGAGTATCCTCGAACTGATTGATGCAAGGACAATGAAAACACAATAAGCTGAAGAACAAGAGTGTGAACGAGAAAGAAAATTATATTGTTTTTGTATCAGTTGTCCCTACAAATGGTTGGAACCCCCCTTTATATAGTAGAGAAATTCTATATATGGTACAATTCTAATTACAGAAGAAAATCCCATGATTAACTAAACAATCATTCTTGATTCGATCCGTTCCGAGATTTCTGCCATGATCTTCGACCAGTCGCAGATATCTCGCTTTTCCGTTATTATGCTATCTTCGGTATTGCTCGATGCCTGTATCGTTTGGTCTCGATTGCTGTCGACCTCGATCTTGGCAGGTGCCTCGAATCTCGATCTCAGTACCTTGTCTTTGTGCCTAGATTCGATCCACTTCGGAGTCGTCCTTCGATGCAAACTCTCGGTCTCGGTCAAACAGTAAAATCGGATGGGCCCGGTTTTAACCGTATACAGATAGTCCCCTCATTTTTTTGGAGTGTAATGACAAGAAAGGAATTGAGCCTTCGATTTTCTACCTCGACCTGTCACGACGTCATCCTTGTGACGTAAGCGATGAAAGCGGCTGAAACGTCCCATCTGTACAGTTTTCTAGGTATTAAATGCGCGTCAGTCGATGGTCGGCCACTGCCGATATTGAACCGTCATTGTGAAATTTATAAATAGCCCCTCTCTCCACCATTTCGAACTTTTACTTTTAGATTCTTAATCTCCAAAGCTTTTTATATCTTCTAACTTCTTCATCTCCAAATCCATGATTTTCACTGCTACCATCTTCTCAAAACACCAAATATTATCATCTTCATCTATTTTTAACTTCAGATCCATACAGAAATGGCAAAAACATCAAAGACTGTTCCTTAGAAGGAAAACACTTCTTCATCGCATCCGGCCGGCGACGAAACATCGGTGGAGCCACGACCTAAAGAGTGTGTTCCCAGGGGGTGTGTTATCACTTCTGACTTCAAAACCGATAAAGCCTCGTCGATTCCTGGTTGATGCGAGCCAGTTTCGAGGTATATATGCTCGATAACTGAAGGGTACCTTAAGCAGGTAAGGAAAGATTGCAATTAGAAAGGCAAAGAGGTGGTGATCCCGACCCCGGAAGAAGACATTACCACCCATGTGGAAGGGTTTTTAAGTGTTTACACTTACCCTTTCACGATGGGCCCCCTCGACCCCGTCGTCATTGATTTTTGTCGTCAGTACCAAATAACCTTAGGTCAAATCTATCCTTCTTTTTGGCGAATTGTTATTCTACTCCTATTTTTCGTGATCAAAGTCAAGGGGATGCCTTTCACCCTCGACCACCTCATCCGGTTATACAGCCCCCGCCTCTATCGAGGGAGGTTAATAAAACTCCAATGTCGGGTCACCAAAGTGCTATTCTCGAGCATAGACGAGGACAAGGACCGAGGCTGGATGGGCCGGTTCGTTCGAGTGAGGACTTCTGACCTTATCCCGGCTGAGAAGATGTCATTTCCTGAGAAATGGAATATGAAGCGTAAGTATAATCCCACTGTTAGTTCTTGTTTATTGTTTTGCCCCTTTGCTTCTTCTTATCGATATCCTTTTCCGTGATGTAGCGGTCACTTGGATGCCCGGTGCAATTCCTAACCTCAAGAGCTGGGTTCGGGACTTGGCCTCGACCTCTACGTGCGTTGAGCGCTCATGGAGCGATTTATCAAAGGGCCGATGGGAGGCTAAAACTCATGGTAATCCCCTTTCCCATGTCTTTGATGATTCGATCAAAATGTCTTCTTATACTTAACCAATTTTCTAGTGTGTAGGCCTGGGCAAAGATGCGGTCATGAGGCCCCCGTCTGGTGAGGAAGAGACTTCGGCCCCGGTTCCGAAACTGGCAAAGGACAACAAGAGAAAAAGGGCCTTGGCTTCCGAGGACCCAGAACTTAAGACAAGGACGGCCCGTAAGCAGATGAAGAACACCATCCTTCTGACCGAAGAATATGTTCGGCATCTAAGGGATGAAGATGAAGAAGAAGAAAACGACGACTCCATACTGGTGGACTGAGTGAAGAAAACCATCGATGCCCCAAAGACAGCTGGATCGATGGTTGGTTGATGAGGCTCCGCCTCGAACTGAAGGGGTATCGGAGAAGGACTCGGGCAAAGTCCCTGAGTCGTTGGAGAAGGAGGATGCCTCCCACCGAAGTGAACAAACGGTGGGTATATCTAAAGGGACCGGCCCTGAAGATCTTCGAACTGAGGAGAACGTCCCAAGTGACTCAGTTGAGGCAATAGTAATCGGAGACTCGCCCATTCTCTCTGCTTTTTCTGAAGGGGCGATTCGGAAAGCCCGAGCTTTAGGGACCCTCGAGGTAGACGGAGCTCATGGGGGAGAGGACCCCTTCCGTGATTTGTTTATAGGTATCGAGGATGCTGCCGGCCTGAGTGACGCATTGGGTCTTTTATTCGAGGCTCAACGAGCCCTAAATAGGGTAAGTCTCGATTCCCTTTGTTGAAGTCATATGCTTCCATTTTCTGCCTAAATTTTCCTCTTTTTCATATAGGCTTTAGCTCTTCATCAGGAGGCATTTTCCAAGTCTCGGGCAGAATTGAGCCGATGTGAGGCTGAATCCGAGGGCTTTAGGAGGATAGAAATGCCCTCAAACTTCTTAGTGGGCAGAAAGAGGAAAAGATCAAAGATCTTCGAGCCGAGTTGGCCAAGGCTCACCAAGATCATACAGAACTGATCGAGCAGGTAATGAAAATCTTTAAAGTGCATGGGCTCGATTCTGGAACGGTGGCTAACATTTCAATCTCACAGTTGCAGCAGAAGATCGAGAGGATCGAGCAGTTCCATAAGGAGGTCGACATGATAAAGGCGTAGTCCTTGGAGTGGAAAGAAGGTATCTACCGCTTTGCTGCAGAAAAAGAGACTGCTCAAGCCCAATTATCATCGGTCGAAAGTCAACTTCAAGGCATGAAGAGAAGAGCTCTGCTCAAGCAAGGAAAATAGAGGAGCTCGAGGCTCGATTGGCTTCCGAACTTGCCAAGGCCAAATCTGAAGCCGAAAATGCAAAGGCAGAGATGGATGCGATCGTGGACGTCTATCAGGCCGATGCNTCGCCAAATGCCAATATTGGAGGGAAACCCTCTGGGAGATTCACGCTCGAGGTTTTGATCTTACCAACGAGATAGCAAAGGCTAGAGAGCATGAAGTCGAAGTTGGAGCGCTGGCCACTTCCGATGATGATGATGATCATGGCAGCAAGAGCGGGTCCGAGAATGGGGAGGACTTCGATGTAGAAGAAGCTGCCCCGGGAGGAGATCAGGAACCTTAGGATTTTTCACTTTTGATCTTTTGTATAGGATCCTGATCGGACCTTGTAAATATTCATATATATAAAGATCTCTTTCCTTTTCGACTTGTCTTTATTTCTTTTATGCCATGTGAAAGTTTTGTTCATAAGTTCGAGGCTTAGGCATTTTGATCGAAACCGAACTAGTGTAGTTTTTATAATCGAGTGAGTACTTGCTCGAACTCGGAATAGGGTGACCCTTAGGTTTTAATTGAGTGAGGATGATTTCTTCGAACTCAAAAATAAACTGGCCCTTTAGGCTCTTAAATTAAGCCGATACGACCATAGCAAAAAGAATGGCTTTCTCCCATTTTTTGGCTTGATAAGTTTATCGTTTAATCATATAAATTATGTTGTGACTTAACATGAAATAAAGGATTTGCTCGAGATTTTGAACGGTTCCGTGCCTATTAGGATTTTCAAGGGTCGATATTATCGAGACCCTTTGTTTCGCAATGCCTTAGCATAAAATAAAGAATTTATTCGAGCGTTCGAACGCCTTTGTATTCATTAGGGTTTTCGAGGGTCGATATCCCTTAGAAATTTAACCGAGGGTAGCCTTTTTTAACCGGTTTATGAAAATATTCGAAGGCCTGTTTAATAACGAAAATCGGACGTCTCCGAACCGTGTTGATTTGGTCGTAGCCTTTAACTTGGGATTCGCCTTTTGGGCTTGTTCCCCTGTTATACTTCAAACTTGTTTGAAGTATCAGTCCCCGAGTGGGGTGGCCGTGGCCTATAAAATCGAGGATTTCTTTTTTAAGGTTTTACGATCTCGAGGTTTAGTAATTCGATCGTGTCGGTTGTTTAGACGGCAGTCCCCGAGTATTAGATAAATTGTTTGAACTTCAGTTGTGATCGGCCCTTAAGCCAGTTTCCACCATAGATCATAAGTATGAAATTGCAAAGTATAATTTTTTTCTAAAACATGGAGCATCTGGTAAGGAAAAATACTTCTTCCAATAAATTATATATGAATACATGTTTTTCCATTAGGGCTCGCGTAATCTACACGGACACGGTTCAATTGACCGTTTGGTCCTCTACAAAATTTACCTATCGAGACCCTGTCGACACGAAGTATTTTTCTTGTAACTATCCGAGAGTGATGCCCCCCAGTATTTGAGGTTGATTGTAAAGGATCCTTGGAAACTGTTGAATTGATCTAAGTTAGCACGAACAATGGTTGCCTCGTTAAAAATCTCGCCGGAAAAACCCATTTGGGATAAAAAAAAACGGTCTAAGGGAAAAAGAGTGCAACGCGTGCTTTCATACCTAAGGACTGCGTTTGAAGAATCCTTTGATGTCTTCGATTAAACACTTACAAACGGTTAGTATAAAATATAAATGAAAATGAAGAAGGTTGTACCTTAGCAGTNCTACAAACGGTTAGTATAAAATAAAATATAGTTTGAGGAGTGACACGTTCCAATTATTTGACAATTGTTCGTCGTTCATCGGGTCGAGTTTGTAATATCCTTTTCTGACGATATCGAGGATTTGATATGGTCCCTCCTAATTTGGGCTGAGTTTTCCTTCGTTTGGGTCTCGAGTATTGAGGATAACTTTTCTCAGTACTAAGTCCCCGGTTCTAAAATATCAAAAATTGGCTCTTCGGTTGTAGTACCTTTTGATCCATTGCTTCTGTGCGGCCATTCGAACGAGGACGCTTTCCCATTTTTCATCCAGCAATTCGAGACTTGTATTCATAGCCTTGTGATTTGACTATTCCGTTGCATATCGAAACCTGACGCTATGTTCCCCGACTTCGATCGGGATTAGAGCTTCGACGCCATATAATAAAGAGAAGGGTGTTGACCCCGTACTGAATTTTGACGTTGTTCGATACGTCCAAAGGACCTCGGGAAACATTTCTCTCCATTTTCTCTTAGCGTCGTTCAACCTTTTCTTTAGATTTTGAATGATGGTTTTATTCGTTGATTCTGCCTGTCCGTTCCCACTGGGGTGATATGACGTTGACAAGATCCTTTTAATTTTGTGGTGTTTAAGAAACTTTGTCACTTTGTTACCGATGAATTGTTTTCCATTGTCGCATACGATCTATCCAGGCATTACGAATCGACATATAATGTGGTCCCAGATGAAGTCGATAACTTCTTTTTCCCTGACTTTTTTGATTGCATGTGCTTCAACCCATTTAGAGAAATAATCAGTCATAAATAAAATAAATTTAGCTTTACCTGGGGCCGATGATAGAGGGCCGACGATATCCATTCCCCATTTCATGAACAACCATGGGGATAGGACCGAATGGAGTTGCTCCCCGGGTTGGTGGATCATCGGCGCATATCTTTGACACTTGTCACACTTTCAAACGAATTCCTTCGTATCTTTTTCCATATTGGCCCAGTAATATCCTGCTCTGATGACTTTTTGAACCAATGATTCGGCAGTGGAATGATTTTCAGAAGTTCCCTCGTGAATTTCCCGTAAGACGTAATCGGTGTCTCCGGGACCCAAATATATTGCCAATGGTCCATTGAACATCCTTCTATATAGTGTTCTATCTTCGGCCAATGTGAATCGTGCGGCCTTCGTACGTAGAGTCCTTGATTCTTTAGGATCCGACAGAAGCTTTTCGTTCTTTAGGTACTCGATATATTTATTCCTCCAATTCCAGGTCAGACTTGTGGAGTTTATTTCGGCCTGGCCGTCTTTGATAACTGACCTCGAAAGTTGCACGATAATCCACGCTCTAATTTCTTCGTCTTCGACCGACGAACCCAAATTTGCAAAGGCATCGGCTTCGTTATTTTGCTCTCGAGGTACATGTCGTAGGGTCCATTCTTGAAACCGATGTAGTGTCACCTGTAATTTATCCAAGTATCTCTGCATTCGATCATCTCGAACCTCGAAGGTTTCGTTGACTTGGTTTACCATAAGTAAGGAGTCACATTTGGCTTCGATGACTTCTGCTCCCAAACTCTTAGCTAGCTCGAGACCTGCAATAATGGCCTCATACTCGGTCTCGTTGTTAGTTAACTTAGAAGTTTTGATAGACTGTCTAATTGTATTACCTGTGGACGGCTTCAAAATGATGCCTAGCCCAGACCTCTTCACGTTCTGAGGCACCGTCTGTGAATAGGGTCCACACCCCCGATGTTGTACCCGATTTTAATAATTGTTCTTTTTCAACCTCAGGTATGAGGGCTGGCGTAAAGTCGGCCACAAAGTCTGCTAATATTTGAGACTTGATGGTCGTTCGGGGTTGATACTCGATATCATACCCGCTTATTTTGACGGCCCATTTGGCCAATCGGCCTGAAAGTTCGGGCTTATGAAAAATATTGCGAAGAGGATAAGTGGTCACTACACAAATTGGGTGACATTGAAAATATGGTTTTAATTTCCTGGAGGCGCTTATTAGGGCAAGCGCCAATTTTTCTAAGTATGGGTACCAGGTCTCAGCCTGTCCTAGAGTTCGACTAACATAGTAAACAGGAAATTGCGTACCTTGCTCTTCTCGAACTAGGACTCCACTTACTGCGATTTACGAGACTGCTAAGTATAAGTAGAGTTGCTCGTCTACTTTCGGAGTATGAAGTATTGGCGGGCTCGAGAGGTACCGCTTTAACTCTTCCAATGCTTGTTGGCATTCCGGGGTCCATGCAAAATTGTTCTTCTTTTTGAGTAGCGAGAAGAACTTGTGACTTCTATCTGAAGACTTTTAGATGAATCAGCCTAGGGTGGCTATGTGCCCTGTTAATCTTTGTATGGCCTTAACATTACCCATGACTGTGATGTCTTCGATCGCCTTGATCTTATCGAGGTTGATTTCGATACCCCGATTTGATACCATAAAGCCGAGGAACTTACTCGAGCTGACCCCGAATGCACACTTCTCCGGGTTGAGTTTCATGTTGTATTTCCTTAGTATATCAAAGGTCTCCTGCAAATGTGTCAAATGGTCCTCTGCTCCAGGGACTTAACTAGCATATCGTCAATATAAACTTCCATTGACTTACCTATTTATTCTTCGAACATTCGATTTACTAAGCGTTGATAAGTGGCACAAGTAATTTTTAGTCCAAATGGCATTACATTATAACAATAGATGTCATACTTAGTGATGAACGGAGTCTTTTACTGATCCTCCGGGTTCATTTGTATTTGATTGTACCCGGAGTAGGCATCGAGGAAACTAAGGATCTCGTGGCTGGTTGTGGCATCGATCATGCGATCGATATTCGGCAGAGGAAAAGAGTCTTTAGGACATGCTTTGTTTAAATCTTTATAATCTACGCACATCCTAAGTTTATTTCCCTTTTAGGGACTACGACTACGTTTGCTAACCATTCGGGATATTTTACCTCCCGAATGGATCCTATTTTGAGAAGTTTGGTTAACTTGTCTTTGATGAATGTATGTTTTACCTCGAACTGGGGTCTTCTCTTTTGTTTTACCAGGCGAAACTTCGGGTCCAAGCTCAGTCGATGTGTAGCGATTTGCGGCGGGATCTCTATCATATCTAGATGGGACCAAGCAAAATAATCCATATTATTGATAAGAAATTTAATGAGTTTTTCTCTGAGCTCGGGGGTTAACCCCGTTCCCAGGTATACCTTATGATCGGGTAGATGCCCAATTAGTACGACCTACTCCAGCTCCTCGACCGTCGATTTGGTGGCGTCGGAATCCTCGGGGATTATAAAGGATCGAGGGATCCAATAGTCATCATCCTCGTCCGTTCCCTTCTTTTCTGATTGAGTCGAGGTTGGTAGTTTTGGTTTTTATTTAGCTTCCTATTTTCCTTTGGACTCTGATCCTTTTGTTGACAAAATGTGCCGATATCGGTATCACTTCGTCGACCGCAAACATCTCTTTGGAAGCGTGATGTTCCTCGTACATCATTTTTACTCCATCCGGTGTTGGGAACTTCAGCATTTGGTGAAGTGTTGAAGGGACTGCCCTCATATTGTGAATCCAGGGTCTTCCGAACATGGCGTTGTATCTCATATCGCCTTCGATCACATGGAACTTGGTTTCTTGAATAGTACCAGCTATATTTACTGGTAAAATGATTTCTCCTTTAGTCGTTTAGATTTCCATATTGAAACCATTGAGAACTCGAGCTGCGGGCACGATCTGATCTTGTAGGCCGAGCTGCTCCACAGCCCTCGATCGAATAATATTGGTCGAACTTCCTGGACCAATTAAAACACGTTTAACCTAAATTTTATTCACAAGGATAGATATTACCAATGCATCATTGTGGGGTTGTGATATCCCTTATGCTTCCTCATCGTTGAATGATAAAGTGCCTTCTGGTACATAGTTTCGAGTTCGTTTTTTCCTAGTGATCGATACCTTAGTGCGTTTGAAAACGGGCCCTTGTGGAATATCGATCCCACCAACGATCATGTGAATCACGTGTTGTGGTTCTTCCTGCCCATTTTTCATGTCTGCATCCCTGTATCTAAAATGATTTTTAGCTCGGTCGCTCAAGAACTCTCGAAGGTGACCCTCGTTGAATAGACGGGCCACCTCCTCCCTTAGTTGTCTGCAGTCTTCGGTTCTGTGACCATGCGTATCATGGTATTTACATATTTAATTGGGGTTCCTTTAGGATGGATCGGTCTGTAGGGGCCTGGGCCATCTAGTATCTTTGATTCTCCCAATGGATGACACAATACCTGATGCGTTGATGTTGAAGTTGTATTTTGATAATCGTGGTGCCTCTGTGGGATCGGCACGTTTATCGAAACCGTTTTTGCTCACAAGCCCTCGAGAGCTCTATCCTCGATTGTTCCTTCGATCATTTCGGATGGGATTGCGTCATGGGCCGTTGTTTCTACGATCTGCATTGTATGGTTGATATCGATCTCTGTTCGACCGAGGTTCTTTGTCGATATCTCTCTGAGTTCTTTCAACAGGCCTGATCGGATAAGCAAAATCGGAAAGGGTCCCTAATTGATCATCCTTGACCCTGATCTTCGACTGGTATTGATTATGTACATCGGACCAAGTTACCGCTGGGTATTCAATTAAATTCTGCTTTAGCTATCGCGAGGCCACCGAACTCTGATCGTTCAAACCTTGAGTAAAAGCTTGAACAACCCAATCGCCTGTGACTGGTGGTAGTTCCATGCGTTCCACCTGAAATCGAGATACGAACTCCCTCAACATTTCGTGATCTTTCTGTTTTACCTTGAAAAGGTCCGACTTCCTAGTCGCAACCTTTATTGCTTTGGCGTGTGCCTTTACGAAAGAGTCTATAAGCATAGCGAAGGAATCGATGGAATTAGGTGGCAGATTGTGATACCATATCATTGCCCCCTTCGATAGAGTTTCTCCAAACTTCTTTAGTAGAACCGATTCGATCTCATCATCTTCTAAATCATTTTATTTTATTACACATGTATAGGAGGTGACATGCTCATTTGGATCGGTGGTCCCATTGTACTTGGGGATTTCTAGCATGCGAAATTTCTTTGGAATGGGCTTCAGAGCCGCACTTGGGGGGAACGGCTTCTGCATGAACTTCTTCTAGTCCATACCTTTTAAAATTGGTGGTGCCCCCGATATTTGATCAACTTTTATTGCTCCAGTGTGTGCCTTTACGAAAGAGTCTGCAAGCATGGCGAAGGAATCGATGGAATTAGGTGGAAGATTATGATACCATATCATTGCCCCCTTCGATAGAGTTTCTCCAAACTTCTTTAGTAGAACCGATTCGATCTCATCTCTTCTAAATCATTTCCTTTTATCGCACATGTATAGGAGGTGACATGCTCATTTGGATCGGTGGTCTCATTGTACTTGGAAATTTCCGGCATGCGGAATTTCTTCGGAATCGGCTTTGGAGCCGCACTTTGGGGGAACGGCTTCTGCACGAACTTCTTCGAGTCCATACATTTTAAAATTGGTGGTGCCTCTGGTATTTGGTCAACCCGGAAGTTATACGTCTCTACTTTCTTGTCATTTGCCTCGATTTTCTTTTCTCCCATTTCAATTCGTTTAGTGAGCTCCTCGAGCATTTTCATAATGACGGGGTCGGTCCCCAAAACATTGGCATTCGACCTTTCCGGCACTGGCTCGGTTCTGTAGGCGACTTCTGGTTCTACCCCACTCGGCGCTCGATGTTGATTTTGTAATTGCGCTATAGCGATTTGTTGAGCTTGTAACATTTCAAATATCAATTGGAGGCTGACTCCACCATCTCCTCCGCCCTGCGTACCTCGACCGCCAGATTGACCTTCCCTGCGTACGCTACCTTCGGGATCAGCGCCCAAATTTGTATTTTAGTCGATATGTGAATTGACATCGATGGGATTTGCAATTGGTACTCCCTCGAGATCAGCCTGAGGCACCTCGATTCCTGGGGCGGCTATATTGTCGTTCTCCCCGTGAAATCCGAAACCGTTGTCACCATGTGTGGGTGTTGTTTGTGAGTTTGACATGTTTTTTCCTGAAAACAAAAACACTTACAAGAACAAGCGTAAAGTAGTGTGTGTTATCAGAATCAGTATCAAGCAATCACTATTATCCTTAGCCCCACGGTGAGCGTCAAACTGTTTACCCTTAAAATTGGATAATAATTAAACTTATAATGTGGGTTTAAGGATACGTGATTTCACTTAATACCAATTGAAATATATGAATATTAATGATAGAATTATACAATAAAGTAAATCAAACCAGTATTTGAGTAGAACTCAACTCTTGAGTTAGAGTATCCTCGAACTGATTGATGCAAGGACAATAAAAATACAATAAGCTGAAGAATAAGAGTGTGAGCGAGAAAAAAAATTATATTGTTTTTGTATCAGTTGTCCCTACAAATAGTTGGAACCCCCCTTTATATAGTAGGGGAATTCTATATATGGTACAATTCTAATTACAGAAGGAAATCCCATGAGTAACTAAACAACCGTTCTTGATTCGATCCGTTCCGAGATTTTCGCCATGATCTTCGACCAGTCGCGGATATCTCACTTTTCCGTTATTACGCTATCTCCGGTATTGTTCGATGCCTGTATCGTTTTGTCTCGATTGCTGTCGGCCTTGATCTTGGCAGGTGCCTCGAATCTCGATCTCGGTACCTTGTCTTCGTGCCTCAATCCGATTCACTTCGGAGTCGTCCTTCGATGCAAACTCTCGGTCTCGGTCAAACGGTAAAATCGGATGGACCCGATTTTAACCGTATACATTGCATATAAATTTTAAGTAATTTTGATCCACTTCTATTAATGTAGTAGAAGTTTCGTTTATGTATAGATACATAAAATAAATATTAATTTGAGAATTCATTATTGAACGTCCTTTATATATAGCTCTGGTGTTACATTTCAAAGGCAGGACCGAATCGTCTTACCAACTACAAGCTTCATAGACCAAATTCTAATACAAGAAATTAATAGCCCCAATACTTGCTCTTCCCTTCCCTCCCCATGAACACCCTTCCCCCAAATAAAACAAAGGAAAAGAAATTGAATCGCTTAGAAAAGAAAGGAGTTAGAAGCTATGAAATTTGGAGGGTCAGTCATTGTCATAAAATATTATAATGGGAAGAGTTCTTGCCATGATTTTAGTGGGAAGCATTGGTTTTAGTTTTTTAATCCCTTATATTACTATATAAACTAAGTTCGAAGGATGTGGCAATATGCCCACTTCTTCTAATGTTGTATGTACGTGGTTCATTCTCTGACTTTCTGCAACCTGGGACCACCTTTGAATGGACCCCTATCAGAAAAAACTACTATAATTAAAAAGTAGTAAACCCTGGATTCCTAGGGTTATATATATATATATATTCAGAAACTTAAGAGAAACTGAAGCAAGATTAATATTGGGATTGAGTTGGCAGAGGGACGAGGAGGCAAGCTCGTGAAGCCACTTGTGTGACACATACTAAAGTTATAGTTCTGTTCCATAAAGATTGTTTTATAAGTGGCCTACTGCTACTGATAGTCCCAACTTTTGTCGCCTATATCCCTTAACTTAATGTATTTATTTATTTATTTAAATAATTAGTGTACTATACTAGTTATTCATGAATTAACCATGATAATATAATAGTCGTGACTTTCACAAGATGGGTTGCTCTGATGGTAAGCACCCTCCACTTCCAACCAAGAGGTTGTGAGTTCGAGTCACCCCAAAAGCAAGGTGGGGAGTTCTTGGAGGGAAGGATGCCCTCCAAGAGGTTGTTATTATTGTTGTTGTTGGAGTCATGTTCCTCCCTAATTTCAATATTGTACTTTAACGTCCTTGTATGAATCGAGCCTGAAGTTTGCTTCTGAATTCAGGTACCAAAACAAACATGTCGTTCCTACTTCCTT
>AWOL01S0055039.1:0-17197 GCA_000715115.1 Nicotiana otophora | reverse complement strand
GTTATTGTGGATTGGCTGACCAAGTCCGCGCACTTCATTCCAGTTGGCACTACTTACTCTTCATAGCGGTTGGATGAGATTTACATCCAAGAGATTGTTCGCCTGCATGGTGTCCAGTTTCCATTATTTCAGATAGGGGCACTCAGTTTACATCATATTTTTGGAGGGGCGTGCAGCGAGAGTTGGGTACTCAGGTTGAGTTGAGCACAACCTTTCACCCTCAGATGGACGTCCAGTCCGAGCGCACCATTCAGATATTGGAGGACATGTTACGCGCTTGTGTCATTGACTTTGGGTTTCATGGGATCAATTTTTGCCGCTCGCGGAGTTTACATATAACAATAGTTATCAGTCGAGCATTCATATGGCTCCGTACGAGGCTTTATATGGGAGGAGGTGTAGATCTCCAGTAGGATGGTTTAAGCCGGGTGAGGCTAGGATCTTGGGTACAGACTTGGTCCAGGATGCATTAGATAAGGTGAAATTGATTCAGGAGCGGCTTCGAACGACGCAGTCTAGGTAGAAGAGCTACACGGACAGGAAGGTTTGTGATGTGTCTTTTATGGTTGGGGAGAAGGTTTTGCTGAAGGTATTACCCATGAAGGGTGTTATGAGGTTTGGGAAGAGGGGCAAGTTGAGCCCCAGGTTTATTGGACCTTTTGAGGTGCTTCAGAGGATAGGGGAGGTAGCTTATAAGCTTGCCTTGCCACCCAGCTTGTCGAGTGTGCATCCAGTGTTTCATGTTTCCATACTCTGAAAGTATGTTGGCTATTCGTCCCTCAGCACGGTTCAGTTGGAGGGTGATATGACTTATGATGTCAAGCCGGTGGCCATTTTGGATCGGTAGATTCGGAACTTGAGGTAAAAGGATATAGCTTCCGTGAAAGTGCAGTGGAGAGGTCAGCATATGGAGGAGGCCATCTAGGAGACCGAGCGGGAGATGCGGAGCAGATATCCACACCTATTTGAGACTCCAGGTATGTTTCTAGACCGGTTCGAGGACGAACGGTTATTTAAGAGGAGGAGGATGTAACGACCCGGCTAGTTGTTCTGAGAGTTATAGCCTCGTTTCCCCCATTTCTGCTTCTTTTTGTGTTCTTCAGTTATATTATGATATATCAGGTTAGTTGGTTCGGGTCCGGAGTAGTTTCAGAGTGAATTGGGATACTTAGTCTCTTTATTAGAAGCTTAAGTTGGAAAAGTCAACCGGATATTGACTTATGTGTAAACGATCTCATATTTGACTTTTGATTGTTCCGTTAGATCCGTTAGGTGATTTCGGACTTAGAAGCGCATCCTGAATGTCATTTGGAGGTCCTTAGTGGAATTAGGCTTGAATTGGCGAAAGTTAGAATTTTGGCGATTTTGGTTGGCAGTGAAAATTTTGATATCGGGGTTAGATTGGATTTCCAAAAGGTTTGTGGTGTCATTTCAGACTTGTGTACAAAATTTGAGGTCATTCGGACGAGGTTTGGTAGGTTTCGGCGTGGTTTGTGGAATTCAGAAATTTCTAAGTTCATTTGGCTTGAATCCGTGTGTAATTCATGTTTTTGGTGTTGTTAAAGGTGATTTGGAGGTTTGACTAAGATCGTACGAGGTTATGGGATGCGTTGGTATGTTTGGTTGAGGTCTCGAGGGCCTCGGGTGAGTTTCGGGTGGTTAACGGATCATTCTTGTCCTTGGTGAGAATGTTGATATCTGTTGCTGCATTCTTCTGGTTTCCTCTTTCGCGATCGCGAGTGGGCTCTCGCATTCGCGAAGAGTGTTTTCTGAGTGGTGAATTTTTTGTTCTACGCGTTCGCGAAGGGGAGGACATGAACGCGAAGGTGTGGTCTGTGTGTGCATCGCGAACGCTGGAGAAGGGTCGTGTTCGCGAAGAGGAGTGAGGCAGTTGGGGACCCCAGGTCCCTGTTCTATGCGTTCGCGAGGTGGTGGTCTCGTTCGCGAAGGTCTGGGCTAGTAAAGCATCGCATTCGCGAGTCATGTGTTGCATTCGCGAAGAGTAAAATGGTCAGGCAATCAAGTTGGTCTACGCAAACGCGAGATGACGGTTGCGTTCGCGAAGGGTAAAATCTGGGCAGACAGTTTAAACTCAAATCGAGGGTTTGAGCTCATTTTTTATATTTTGAGCTAGAGATCATGAATTTGGGCGATTCTTGAAGGGATGTTCGCGGAGTTGATTGGGGTAAGTGTTTCTCACTTGGTTTTGGTTAAATTCCATAATTATATCTTGATTGTGTATCATCTAAATTGTGATTTGGGTGAACAATTGGGGAAAATGTGGAAGAGTTCTTGAGATGGAATTTTGAGATTCTGAAAGAGATTTTATTGTCGGATTTGAGTAAATTTGGTATGACTAGACTCGTGAGTGAATGGGCTTTCGGGTTTTGTGACTTTTTTCGGATTTCGAGACGTGGCCCCAGGGGCCGGGTTTGAGCCGATTTCGGAATTTGGCTATAATTTGGTATGTTTCTTGTGGAATTGATCCCTTTAGCCTATATTAATCGTATTGTATTGCTTGTGGCTAGATTCGGGACGTTTGGAGGCCGATTCGAGAGGCAAGGGCATTGCGGAGTAGAGATTTTCTCGGATTGAGGTAAGTAACAATTGTAAATCTAGTCCTGAGGGTATGAAACCCCAGATTTTCGTGTCATGTGACTATTTAAAGGTGACGCACATGCTAGGTGACGGGCATGTGGGCGTGCACCATTGGGAATTTGTGACTTGGTCCGCCCCATAGCAACTGTAAAGTTGAACAACATGTTATAGCTATATGCTCTTTATGTGCTTTAGAAAGATTTACTGTAAATCATGCTAGATACTATGTCTAGGCCTTATGCCAGTATTGTTTGGACCCTTATAGGTCGTTTCTTGCTGTCCTCTCACTGCTTTTGTTGATATCCCGTACTCAGTCATGTTCATGAATTCTTACATCATAGCTCAGTCTTTGTTATTATATTTGTTGCATCATGTTAATGTTGTTTGGGGTGATTTCTTTGATTTCTGAGAGCCCGAGAGACTGGAGAGGGTTATGAGTGAGTGAGGTATTGTACCTTAGCACGTGAGTTGTCCGTGCGAATTCTGATATGATACTATAACACGTGAGTTATCCATGCAGCACATGAGTTATCTGTGCAAATTATAGTGCTTGGGTTGTAGGAGCCCCTCCGGAGTCTGTACACACCCCTACTGAGCGCATGTACCTACTGAGTGCGAGTGCCGAGTGCTGAGTGATTGGGAGGGATGAGCGATTGGGAGGAATGGGTGATTGTGAGGTTGAATCCTTGTTTGAGAACTATTGAAGGATATTTTTATTGGTTTTTACCTGAACTAGATTTAAACAAGCCGATTTGACTTAAACACTGGTTTTTAAAGCATGATGTACTTTACGGAGTTTACTTACTTCTCAGCCTTTATTTACTGATGTTACTTATTGAGTTGGTGTACTCACGTTACTCCCTGCACCTTATGTTCAGATCCAGGCATTTCTGGCCACGGTAGCAGTTGTTGATATATTCAGTAGCGGATCATCAGAGATAGCAAGGTAGCTGCCTAACGATCGCAGCCCTGTTTTTCTCCTTCCTTATCTTCCCCTTAGTTGTATTGGTTTTTCTCGGACTATACTAGTCTTGATGTTATCAGACAGTTTGTAGTAGTTTCTCATGACTTAGTGACACCCCGATGTCGGGTTATCTTTTCCGCATTTTATTTTTATTTTGGTTTGAACTCTTTAATGAAGATTCTAGTAAAGTAAAGCTTTGAATTATCTTTTAAATGAAATATCGATGTGTTTTGGAAATGTGCCGGCTTGCCTAGTACCACGATAGGCGCCATCATGACGGGTTAGGTTTTGGGTTGTGGCAGTGTATGTGCATTAGTATCCAACTATTTTAATAATTAGAGAATGCAATATTCAGCTATTTATAAGTAATTTTTACTTGAGAGAGTTTTCAGTTTATGGTTTTGACATAAACTTCTACAATAGAATGCACATATAAACACTTCATGTTATTGCAAGCCGCAACCACCCATATCGACATCGGTAGAGATTTGGTGAACATATCAGCCATATTATCACTTGAACAGATCTGTTGCACATTGATATCATCATTCTTTTGAAGATCATGTGTGAAAAATAACATTGGTGAAATGTGCTTTGTCCTGTCCCCTTTTATGAATCCTTCTTTCAATTGGGTTATGCATACTGCATTGTCTTCATACAAAATTGTGGGTAGTTTGTCACACTTCAAACCATATTTGTCTCGAATAAGATGTATTATAGACCTCAACTATACACATTCTCGACTTGTTTCATGAATAGCAATTATATCAGCATGATTAGATGAAGTAGCCACGATTGATTGCTTAGTCGATCGCCAAGATATGGAAGTGCCTCCATATGCAAACACATAGCCTGTTTGAGATCGAGCCTTGTGTGGGTCAGATAAATACCCAGCATCGGCATAACCAACAAGATCGGGACTGCAATCATTTCCATAAAATAATCCCATATCGGTAGTACCTTTTAGATACCGCAATATATGTTTGATTCCATACCAATGTCTCCTTGTAGGAGCAGAGCTATATTTTGCCAAGACATTAACTGAAAAAGTTATGTCAGGACTTGTAGTGTTAGCAAGATACATTAGTGCACCAATTGCACTAAGATATGGTACTTCGGTACCAAGAAGCTCTTCATTCTTTTCTTGAGGTCGGAACGGGTCCTTATTCACATCAAGTGATCGAACAACCATCGGAGTACTTAATGGATGTGCTCCATCCATGTAAAACTGTTTTAATACCTTTTCTATGTAGTGTCACGACCCAAATTCTCACCTGTCGTGATGGCACCTATCGCAATACTAGGCAAGCCAAAAATCTCAATAAAATACCATATCTTTTAAATGTGAAAACATAATATTTAATTTCAACGGAAGAAATCTCACAAGTACAAATATAAACACTCCCAAAACCCGGTGTCACTGAGTATATGAGTATCTAAATGATAGCAAAGTTTGATTGCTAAAAACACTGGCTAAAAATATAGAACAATATAAAAACTGAAAGGAAAGAAAGTCAAGGTCTGCGGACGCCAAGCAGCTACCTCGATAATCTCCAACAGATAAAAGTCCGAAAAACTAGCAGCCGCCGTGTCCGGAGGTACCTGAATCTGCACACGAGGTGAAGGGTGTAGTTTGAGTACAACCAACTAAGCAAGTAATAATTATAAATAAGGAACTGGAAGTAGTGAAGAGCTTCATAGTTGAGTCCAATTACAGCAATTGCCAACATAATAATATAGGCATGCTTTCAAGTTCAACATTTAAGCCCAAAACAGTAATTGCATGTCAAGTTCAACTGAAACATATGATAATATCTCTCAGAAATTTCCCAACAGTGATATATGACAGCTGAAGTGCAACAATAATGAAATCATATGCATCCTCTCAGGACCACAGTCACTCAGCCATTTCATTCAGTCAACACGCATCACTCGCACTTAGTAGGTACTTATGCTTGTTGGGGCTATGAACAGACTCCAGAGGGGCTCCTACAGCCCAAACACTATAATCCGCATGGACAACTCACGTGCTGCACGGACAACTCACGTGCTATAGTATTGATACTGGATCTACACGGACAACTCACAAGTTGTACGGACAACTCACAAGTTGTACGGACAACACACGTGCTATAGTATAATATCTGAATCCGCATGGACAACTTACGTGCTATGGTATAATATCTGGATCCGCACGGACAACTCACGTGCTGCACGTACAACTCATGTGCTATAGTATAATATCTCGCAATCACGCTTTCGGGCTCACTTAGTCATAAATCTCTCCAGTCTCTCAGGCTCTTAATGATCATGCAAATAGGCCCAAACAACAATAATATGATGCATCAATAATTAACAATAGAGACTGAGATAAAATAAACAAGTAAACTGTGACTGAGTACAAAACAACAATTTAACAGATAATTCAACATGTGCACGACCTATGTGGGTCCCTACAGTGCCAACACATAATCTAAACATGGTTTGTGGTTCAATTTCTCTACTACATGGAGAATGTACAGATAACAACAGATTATTCAACTGCACAGTTACATGGAATTTGACCAAGTCACAATTCCTATGGTGCATGCCCATACGCTCGTCGCCTAGTATGTGCGTCTCCTCAAAACCGATCACATAATACAAAATTTCGGGGTTTCATATCCTCAAGACCAAATTTAGAACTGCTACTTACCTCAATCCGTGTAATTCTTTGTTCTGCAATGTCTTTTCCACGTGAATTGGCTTCCAAATGCTTCGAATCTAGCCACAAATAATTCGATTCAATCATTAAAATTTATTAGAATTAATTCCATAAGAAAATACTAATTGTTCAACAAAATCCGAAATTTAGCTCAACAATTGACAGGGTGGGTTGCTCTGATGGTAAGCACCCTCCACTTCCAACCAAGAGGTTGTGAGTTCGAGTCACCCCAAGAGCAAGGTGTGGGGAGTTCTTGGAGGGAAGGATGCCGAGGGTCATTTGGAAACAGCCTCTCTACCCCAGGGTAGGGGTAAGGTCTGCGTAAACACTACCCTCCCCAGACCCCACTAGTGGGATTATACTGGGTTGTTGTTGTTGTTGTTGTTAGCTCAACAATTGCTATGGGTCCCACATCTCGGAACCCGACAAAAGTTACAAAATACGAAAGACCATTAAACCACGAGTCTAACCATACCAAATTTTCCAAAATCCGACCTCAACTCGACCCTCAAATCTTCAAATTAAACCGAGAGGGTTTTCCAAAATTTTTAACTTAATTCACCATTAAATGATGGATTCAAAGGCATAATCATGGAAATTAATCAAAACTAGATAAGAATCACTTACTCCAAACACCCAAGCAAGAATCTCTTCAAATATCGCCTTCTACCGAGCTCCCAATTCAATTTTGTGTTATGAACTCAAAACCCCCGTTTTGGGACTTTTAATTCTGCCCAGATATGCCTTCATCGCGAACGCGGAAGGAGCCTCGTGTTCACGAAGCACAAACTCGACTACCCAGAATTAACCCTTCGCCAACACGATACAAGCCTCGCGAATGCGAAGCTTTGCTGTCATCTCACTTCACGAATGCGACACCCCCCACGCGAACGTGAAGGCCAAACGCACGGGATCCCTAGCTGCCTTCTCTTCTTCGTGAACACGATCCAATCTTCGCGAACGCGAAGCTTTAACACCAGATCCTCTTTGTGAACGCGAGATTCCCTCGCGAACGCGAAGGGAAATTCTTGCCTGCCTCAAATTCCCCTTCGCGCTCGCGAGGGCCCACTCGTGAACGCGAAGAAGGAAACCAGAAAAACACACTAACAGTCTTCAGCCAACATGCCAAGTCTAAAAATGATCCTTTAACCTCCTGAAACTCACCCGAGCCCCCCAGGACCTCAACCAAACATACCATCAAGTCCCAAAACATCGTACGAACTTAGTCAAACCCTCAAATCACCTCAAAAATGCTAAAACCACGAATCATATCCCAATTCAAGCCTAATAAACTTTGAATTTTCAAATTTCTACAAGCAACACTAAAACCTACATATCAAGTCCCATTGACCTCAAATTTGGCACACAAGTCATAAATGATATAACGGAGGTATTTCAATTTTCAAAATTGGATTTCAACCCCGATATCAAAAAGTCAAACCCCGATCAAACTTCCCAAAAATTCGACTTTCGCCATTTCAAGCCTAATTCCACTACGGACCTCCAAATAAGTTTCCGGACATGCTACTCAGTACAAAATTACCATACAAAGCTATTGGAATCGTCCAAATTCAAATTCGGGATCGTTTACACATAAATCAATATCCAGTTAACTTTTCCAACTTAAGTTTTCAATTTTGAGACTGTCTCATTTCACTCCGAAATCCTTTCGGACCCGAACCAACTATCCCGGTAAGTCATGAAACAACTATAAAGCATAAATTGATCAGTAAATGGGGGAACAGGGTAATAATACTCAAAATGACCGACCGGGTCATTACATTCTCCCCCTCTTAAACAAACGTTCGTCCTCGAACGGGTTTAGAATCATACCTGGAGTCTCATATAGGTGTGGATATTTGCTCCGCATCTCCTACTCAATCTCCCAAGTAGCTTCTCCGACTGGTTGGCCTCTCCACTGTACCTTCACTGATGCTATGTTCTTTGACCTCAGCTTTCGAACCTACCAGTCTAAAATGGCCACCGGCTCCACATCATACGTCAAATTATCGTCTATCTGCACAGTACTGAAATCCAGAATATGAGACGGATCCTCGACATACTTTCAAAGCATGGATACATAGAATACTGGATGAACACCTGATAGACTAGGTGGCAAAGCAAGTTCATAATCCACCTCTCCAATTTTCTTAAGTATTTCAAAAGGCCCAATATATCGAGAGCTAAACTTGCCCTTCTTCCCGAACCTCAACACACCCTTCATAGGTGCAATCTTGAGCAGAATCGTTTCACCAACCATGTAAGCAACATCACGGACCTTCCGGTCAGCATAACTCTTCTGTCTAGACTGCGTCGTGCGAAGCTGCTCCTGAATCAATTTAACCTTCTCCAAAGCATCCTAAACCAAATCAGTACCCAATAATCTAGTCTCACCTGGCTCGAACCAACCCACCGGAGACCGACATTGTCTCCTATATAAATCCTCATACGGAGCCATATGAATGCTCGGCTGGTAGCTGTTATTGTAAGCAAACTCCGCGAATGGCAGAAATTTATCCCAAGAACCTCCAAAATCAATGACACAAGCGCGTAGCGTATCCTCCAATATCTGAATAGTGCGATCGGACTGTCCATCCGTCTGAGGGTGAAATGTTGTACTTAGTTGAACCTGTGCACCTAACTCTCGCTGCACTGCTCTCCAAAACTGGGATGTAAACTGCGTGTCTCGATCTGAAATGATGGACACTGCCACACCGTGTAGGCGAACAACTTGCAGATATAAATTTCAGCCAACCGTTCCGAAGAATAAGTAGTACCAACTGGAATAAAATGCGCGGACTTGGTCAATCAATCCACAATCACCCAAACAACATCAAACTTCCTCAAAGTCCGTGGAAGCCTAATTAAGAAATCCATAGTAGTACGCTCCCATTTCCACTCCGGAATTTCAAGTCTCTGAAGCAATCCTCCCAGTCTTTGATGCTCGTACTTTACCTGTTGACAATTTAAACACCGAGCTACAAACCCAACTATATCTTTCTTCATTCACCTCCACCAATAGTGCTTCCTCAAATCCTGATACATCTTCGCGGCACATGGGTGAATAGAGTACCGCGAACTATGAGATTCCTAGAGAATCAACTCACGCAAAACATCTACATTAGGCACACATAGCCTGCCATGCATCCGTAATACACCGTCATCTCTGAACCGTATCCTTAAGGAAAAGCAAATGGGGACCATCATGCTGGCGCTCTCTGATGCGATCATATAAAGAAGACCGAGAAACCACATAAGCCAAAACTCGACTCGGCTCGGAAATATCCAATCTAACAAACTGGTTGGCCAAGGCCTGAACATCCAAGGTTAAAGGCCTCTCTGCTACCGGTAAGTATGCTAAGCTGCCCAAACTCTTCGACTTACGACTCAAGGTATCGGCCACCACATTAGCCTTTCCAGGATGATAAAGAATGGTGATATCATAATCCTTAAGAAACTCTAACCACCTTCGGTGCCGTAAATTAAGATCCTTCTATTTAAACTGAGGTTGTAGACTGCGGTGATCAGTATAAACCTCACAATGGACACCGTACAAATAATGCCGCCAAATCTTCAAGGCATGAACAATAGCTGCTAACTCAAGGTCGTGGATCGAATAATGTTTCTCATGTACCTTTAACTGTCTGGACGCATAGGTAATCACCTACTGTCTTGCATAAGCACTGTGCCTAGACCAATATGCGACACGTCACAATACACAGTATAAGACCCTGAACCTGTAGGCAACACCAATATTAGCGTTGTAGTCAAAGCTGTCTTGAGCTTCTGAAAGCTCTCTTCACATTCATCTGACCACCTGAACGGAGCACCTTTCTAGGTCAATTTAGTCATAGGCAATGCAATAGATGAGAAACCCTCTACGAAGCGATGATAATAACCGGCCAAGCCGAGAAAACTCCGAATCTCAGTAACTGATGATCGCCTGGGCCAACTCTGAACTGCCTCTATTTTTTTCGGATCCACCTTAATCCCTTCACTGGACACTATGTGTCCCAAGAATGCCACCGAACTAAGCCGGAATTCACATTTAGAGAATTTGGCATATAGTTTCTCCTCTCTTGGTCTCTGCAATACAATACCCAAGTGTTGTGCATGCTCCTCCTGGATACATGAATATACCAGGATATCATAAATAAATACCATGACAAATGAATCAAGATACAGCTGGAATACGCTATTCATTAAGTGCATAAATATTGCTGGGGCATTGGTTAGCCCAAATGACATCACAAGAAATTCATAGTGACCATAACGAGTCCTGAATGTCGTCTTTAGAATATCCGAATTCCGAATTTATAACTGGTGATATCCCGATCTCAAATCAATTTTGGAGAATACCCCTGCTCCCTGAAGTTGGTCAAATAAATCATCAATACGCGGAAAAGGATACTTATTCTTGATTGTAACTTTGTTCAACTGTCTGTAATCGATACACATTCGGATAGTACCATCTTTCGTTTTCACAAACAGGACTGGTGCACCCAAAAGTGACACACTAGGCCTAATAAACCCCTTATTAAGATATTCCTGAAGATGCTCTTTCATATCTTTTAACTCAGCTAATGCCATATGATATGGAGGAATAGAAATGGGTTGAGTTCCCTACAACAAGTCAATACTGAAATCAATATCCCTGTCAGGCGGCGTACCTGGCAAGTCTGAAGGAAATACATCCGGAAAGTCTCTCACTACTGGTACTGAATCAATAGTATGAGTATCTGCATCGAAATCTCTCACAAAAGCCAAATATGACAAACACCCCTTCCTAACCATACATTGGGCCTTCAAATAAGAAATTACCCTGCGGGGAACATGATCTAGAGAACCTCTCCATTCGACCTTCGGCAACCCTAGCATTGCTAACGTCACGGTTTTTGCATGACAGTCCAAAATAGAATGACATGGAGACAACCAATCCATACCCAGAATTACATCAAAATCAACCACATTGAGAAGTAAAAGATCAAATCTAGTCTCTTATCCCCCAATGGTTACCACACAAGACCGATATATACGATCCTCAATAATAGTATCGCCTACCGGCATAGATACACGAACAGGTGAAACTAAGGACTCACGGGGCATATCCAGATAATTAGTAAAGTATGATGATAGATACGAATAAGTAGAACCAGGGTCAAATAATATAGAAGCTTCCCTGTGGCACACTGAGACAATATATATAATCACTGCATCTGAAGCAATAGCATCTGGCTTGGCAGGAAAAGTATAGAATCGGGCCTGACCACCACCTGATCGGCCTCCCCCTCTTCGGCAACCCCTAGCTGACTGAGCCCCACCACCAAATGGCTGGGTGAGTGGCATAACTGCTGGTGCCGGTGCCGCTGGCCGAGAACTCTGTTGTGGAGCCCCACTCAACAGCCTACGACAATCTCTTTTGTAATGACCAAATTCTCCACACTCAAAACAACCCCTCTTCTGACGGAACTGCTGCTCCTGATAACCCGAGGAATTACCTGTAGAAGCCTGAGCAGACGAGACATGATGAGAACTATGTACTGGTAGTGCACTGAATGAAAACTGGCCTGAGTGAGCACTGTAAGAATCGTGGCTAGCTTATACACCATGATGAGCTGGACGGGTCGTCTGAGCAGGCCTATAAGGGCGATCCCTGTTGTGGTAGGACTGTCCCCCATAAGGTATCCCACCCAAACCGCCTGAACCTCGAGGCCTCTTAGCCTCTCTGTCACCACGCTCTTGGATGGACCACCTATATCTGTCGAGTTTTGTCAACCACCTCGTCAAACGTGGCACCAAATACCCTCTCTCTAGTCATAAGCAATCGTAGCTGATACATGAGGCCATCAATGAACCTCCTAATCCTCTTCCTATCAGTGGGAACCAACCAAACTGCATGACGAGCCAACTCAGAAAATCTCATCTGGGTCACAAACATGCCATCCTGTCGAAGCTGCTTAAACTGTCTGCGCAGCTCCTCCCTATGAGACTGCGGCATGAACATCTCCAAAAAGAGAATAGAGAACTCCTACCATGTAAATGGCACTTCACCAACCGGCCTGCGCCTCTCATATACCTCCCACCATCTGAAAGCAGCCCCAGAAAACTGAAAAGTAGTGAATGAGACCCCACTAGTCTCCAGAATACCCGCTGTCCGAAGCATCTGCTGGAACTTATCCAGAAAACCTTGAGCATCCTCTAATTCAGCACCGCTAAATTATGGAGGTCGAAGCATCCCAAATCTCTCAAGTCTTCTCTGCTTATCATCTGCCATAACAGGGACTATCGGGGCCTGAGCGGCTGCAACTGGCTGGGCTGGTAGTTCCCCCGGTATCTGAAGTCCCTGTACTACCTGATCTGGAGTACGGGAAACAGGGGTATGAGTACCTCCCCCGGCCTGAGAAATGGCAGGTGCGGCCTAAGCCGAAACCACCTGAGCAAGACTAGTGCAAACTGTCAATATCTGGGCCATGGTCTCCTGAAGGCCTGGAATCTCAATGGACACAGCTGGTGCCTGAGCTGAAGCAACTGGTGGTACTACAGGTGCTGGTCCCACTGTGGTACGAGCTAAACCTTGACCTCTACCTCGGTCCTGACCTCTACCACAGCCCCAACCTCTCGCGGCCCTAACTGGTGGCACTGGTGGCTGACCGTCCGATCTGGTAGTACGTGTTCTCACCATATGTGAAAGAATAGAATAACAAAATTTTAGTTTTCCGGAATCAACAAGTTCACATGATAGAATACAAGAAAATGCAATTTTCCTAAGGGTTCGGCAGCCTCTCGAAAATAAGTACAGACGTCTCCGTACAGATCCGCAAGACTCTACTAAACCTGCCCGTGACTCGTGAGACCTATGTAACTTAGGCTCTGATGCCAACTTGTCACGACCCCAAATATCACCTGTCGTGATGGCGCCTATCTCAATACTAGTCAAGCCGACAATCTCAATAAAATATCATATCTTTTAAATTTAAAAACATAATATTTAATTTTAGCGAAAGAAATCTCACAAGTACAAACATAAACACTCCCAAAACCCGGTGTCACTGAGTACATGAGCATCTAAATGATAACAAAGTCTGACCGCTAAAAAAACTTTCTGAAAATATAGAGCAGTAAAAAAACTAAAAGGAAAGAAAGTCAATGTCTGCGGATGCCAAACAACTACCTCAATAATCTCCAACAGATAAAACTATGAAAAACTAGCAATCGCTGTGTCCGGAGGTACCTGGATATGCACACGAGGTGCAGGGTGTAGTATGAGTACAACCAATTCAGCAAGTAATAATAATAAATAAGGAACTGAAAGTAGTGACGAGCTTCATAGTTGAGTCCAATTACAGCAATTTCCAACATAATAATGTAGGCATGCTTTCAAGTTCAACATTTAAGCCCAAAACAGAAATTTCATGTCAAGTTCAACTAAAACATAAGATATTATCTCTTAGAAATTTCCCAACAGCGATATATGACAGTTGAAGTGCAACAATAATGAAATCATATGCATCCTCTCAGGACCACAGTCACTCAGCACTCATCACTCACACTCAGTAGGTACCTGCGCTCACTAGGGGTGTGTACAGACTCCGGAGGGTCTCCTACAACCCAAGCGCTATAATCCGCAAGGACAACTCACGTGCTGCACGGATAACTCGCGTGCTATAGTATCAATATCTGGATCCACATGGACAACTCAAATGCTATAGTATAATATCTGGATCTGCACAGACAACTCACGTGCTATAGTATAATATCTCACAATCAGGCTCTCGGCCTCACTCAGTCATAAATCTCTCCAGTCTCTCGGGCTCTCAATGATCATGCATATCAGCCCAAACAATAATAATATGATGCATCAATAATAAATAATAGAGACTGAGATAAAATAAATAAGTAAACTGTGACTGTGTACAAAACAATAATTTAGCAGTTAATTCAACATGGGCACGACCTGTGTGGGTCCCTACAGTGCCAACACATAATCTAAACATGCTTTGTGGTTTTATTTCTCTACTACATGGAGAATGTACAAATAACAACAGATTATTCAACTACACAGTTCCATGGAATTTGACCAAGTCACAATTCCTACGGTGCATGCTCACACGCCCATCACCTAGCATGTGTGTCACCTCAAAACCGATCACATAACATAAAAATCCGGGGTCCTCAGGACCAATTTTAGAACTGTTACTTACCTCAAGCCGTGTAATTCTTTATTCTGCAATGTCTTTTCCTCATGAAATGGCCTCCAAATGCCTAGAATCTAGCCACAAATAATTCGATTCAGTCAATAAAATTTATTGGAATTAGTTCCATAAGAAAATACTACTTTTCCAACAAAATCTGAAATTTAGCTCAAAAATCGCCCATGGGGCCCACATCTCAGAACCCGACAAAAGTTGAAAAATCCGAAAGCACATTCAACCACGAGTCTAACCATACCAATTTTACCAAAATCCTACCTCAACTCAACCCTCAAATCTTCAAATTAAACCAAAAGGGTTTTCCAAATTTTTCGACTTAATTCACCCATTAAATGATGGATTCAAAGGCATAATCATGGAAACTAATCAAAACTGAATAAGAATCACTTACCCCAAACACCCACGCAAGAATCTCTCCAAAAATTGCCTTCTACCGAGCTCCCAATTCAATATTGTGTTATGAACTCAAAACCCCCGTTTTGGGACTTTTAATTCTGCCCAGATATGCCTTCATCGCAAACGTGGAAGGAGTCTCACGTTCGCAAAGCACAAACTCGACTGCCCAGAATTAACCCTTCGCGAACGCGACACAAGCCTCGCGAATACGAAGCTTTGTTGTCCCCTCACTTCACGAATGTGACACCCCTCATGCGAACGCGAAGGCCAAACGCACGGGATCCCCAGCTGCCTTCTCTTCTTCGTGAAAGCGTTCCCATCTTCGCGAACGCGAAGCTTTAACACCAGCTCCTCTTCGCGAAAGTGAGACCCCCTCATGAACGTAAAGGGAAAATCTTGCCTGCCTCAAATTCCCCTTCGCGAATCGAGGGCCTACTCGCGAACGAAAAGAAGGAAACCAGAAAAACACACCAACAGTCTTCAGCCAACATGCCAAGTCCAAAAATGATCTGTTAACCTCCTGAAACTCACCCGAGAACCCTAGGACTTCAACCAAACATACCATCAAGTCTTAAAACATCATATAAACTTAGTAAAACCCTCAAATCACCTCAAACAATGCTAAAACCATGAATCATACCCCAATTCAAGCCTAATGAATTTTGAAATTTCAAATTTCTACAAGCGACACCGGAACCTATCAAATCAAGTCCGATTGACCTCAAATTTTGCACACAAGTCATAAATGACATAATGGAGGTATTCGAATTTTCAGAATTGGATTCCGACCCCGATATCAAAAAGTAAACCTCCCGGTCAAACTTCCCAAAACTCCAACTTCGCCATTTCAAGCCTAATTCCACTACGGACCTCCAAATAATTTTTCGGACACACTCCTAAGTCCAAAATTACCATACGGAGCTAATGGAATCATCAGAATTCAAATCCGGGGTCATTTATACATAAGTCAATATACAGGTTAGCTTTTCCAACGTATGTTTTCAATTATGAGACTAAGTGTCTCATTTCACTCCGAAATCCTTCTGAACCCGAACCAACTAACCCGGTAAGTCATAAAACAGTTGTAAAGCATACATTGTGCCGTAAATAGGGGAACAAGGTTATAATACTCAAAATAACCGGCCGTGTCGTTACATGTAGGAAGATTGATGAACAAAAATCATGTTTGCCAAATGTTCAATTTACAAACCGAGACATAATTTTGTCTTTCCTAGATCTTTCATCTCGAATTCCTTCTTTAAATAATCAATTTTCTTTTGGAGTTCTGTAGGAGTTCCAATAAGGTTTATATCATCAGCATATACAGCAAGTACAACAAACTCCAATGTTGTTTTCTTTATAAAAATACATGGACCAATGGTATCATTTATATAACATTCCTTTAATAAATACTCATTAAGGCCGTTATACCACATTCTTCCTGATTGCTTTAGACCATACAAAGATCTTTTCAATTTGATTGAAAATATTTCCCGGGACTTCGAATTATGTGCGCCAGGCATTTTAAATCCCTCGAGAATTTTCATGTATATCTCATTATCAAGTCAGCCATAAAGGTAGGTTGTAACCACATCCATTAAATGCATGTCAAGCTTTTCATGGACAGCAAAACTAATGAGATAACGAAACATTATAGCATCCATAACAGGAGAATACGTCTCTTCATAATCGATATCAGGCCTTTGTGAAAATCCTTGTGCAACAAGGCGTACCTTATATCTTTGTACCTCATTTTTATCATTACTTTTACGTTCAAAAACTCATTTATAGCCAATAGGCTTAACACTATTTGGTATTTGGACTACAGACCCAAAAGTTTCATGTTTCGCAAGTGAAGTTAATTCTTCCTGGATAGCATCTTTCCATTTTGGCCAATCATTTCTCTGTCTACATTCATCAATAGATTTTGGTTTAAGATCCTCATCTTATTGCATTATTTTAACAGCGACATTATAAGCAAAAATATTATCGATAACAATATTATTTCGGTTCCATCTTTTTTCCGTTGAGACATAACTTATTGAGATCTTTCAATTCTCATCATTTTCAGGTACCTGAACCTCCCTTGAGATTTTATCATTTGTTATGTCTCTGTGCTCATCTTAAGACACTACCTCCGTATTATGATCACTTTGATCATTTGCTCCTTTTCTTTTTCGAGGATTTTTATTCTTAGAACCGATTGGTCTACCACGTTTCAAGCGTGGTTTAGAATTATTTGCTTTAATTGATTGTCCTACTGGGATATCAACTCGAATTGGAGCATTAGCAGCTGAAATATGTGACTTAGTCACCCTTGGTAGG
>AWOL01S0055038.1:0-38303 GCA_000715115.1 Nicotiana otophora | reverse complement strand
TTTATTTTTAAATTGTGAAAAATAAATAATTGGACTGTTTTACTTAGCTCGTCACTATAGCTCAGTTCCTTAGTTATTTCTGTTACTTGCTGAGGTGCTTGTACTCATGCTACACCCTCCACTTTATGTGCAGATTCAGGTGAGTTAGAGCGCGGTGATCGTTGAGTTCAGGCCAGCTATCTGTGGAGATTGCAAGGTAGCTGCTAGCATCCGCAGGACCTTGTTACTCCTTTTATCATTACTTTTTTTGGATTTAATTGACAGTTAGACAGTTTCATTTCTTAGTTCATATATTTAGACGCTCATGACTTAGTGACACCCCGATGTTTGGGGATCATTTCCGTATTTTCTATATTATATTTAGAGTTGATTTAGTTTATGAGAAATTAAATGTCGAAATATTTTATTAAATTCTTATAATCGGTTTAGTAGAAATATTTTGGGAAGTAGGCTTGCCTTGTAACACGACAGGCGCCATCACAACCATGGTCATATTTTGGGTCGTGACAAGTTGGTATCAGAGTCACGAGTTATGAGCAGGTTTAGTAGAGTCTTGAGGATCGATATGGAGACGTCTGTACTTATCTTCGAGAGGCTGTAGAACCTTTAGGAAAACTTCACATTCTTGAATTCTTATCTTGCGGTATTAATTTATCTTGAAGAGTAACTCTTTGAATTTTTTCCACGCATTCGTATGCGCACATGGGCGCTCGGTATCAGTTTTGCATCGACGACTTGTGATTCCCTGGATGAAGTGCGAGATGTGATTTCTATGTGTTGACGTCGGGCTAGTCTGGAGGACATGAGGCCGGGTTTTGACTATAGTTTGAGCACTGAGGTATTGATTGTGTGAGCGCATGCTTGTGGTACTTTTGGGGATATTTAATAGAGTATTCAGCGGCTTATGAGCCTTAAGGCGGTGTGGTTTTATGCTTGGGTCTCGTGTGGTGAGTCTGGGTTGAGGATTGTAGTGTTATGGCGGGGCAAAGTATCAATTTGAAGGTAATTCAGAAGGAACTCGGGTAGATAGGAAATCCTGGTAGTAGGTTGGATCGGCATGGCAATGAGCATGATTAGTTCTTTGGGTGTGTATGGGGTAATGAGTTCTACAGGTGTTATGTGGCAATGTCCTTGAGTTTTTGGTGGTCTGCGTAGCTTGGTTGAGTTAGAAGGATTCAGTCCTGATAGATTGGTTTTGTGTCATTGGGTTCGGAGAGAGTTATTGATGGTTTTGAGAACAACTCTTGGCACGTTCGAGGATGAATGTTTGTTTAAGAGAGGGAGAATGTAACGACCCAGCCAGTCGTCTTGAATGCAGCCTGCCTTTCCATTCTTCGAGTGCAGTTTATAACCATATTCCCCCATTTACTGCTCAATTTATGTCTTGCAATTTATTTATGAATTATCGGGTTAGTTGGTTCGGGTCCGGAAGAAAACTCGGAGTAAAATGAGGCACTTAGTCTAATAATTAAAAATTTTAAGTTAGAAAAGTGGACCGGACATGGACCTATGTGTAAACGATCTCGGATTTGAATTCTGATGATTCCAATAGCTCTGTATGGTGATTTTGGACTTAGGAGTGCATCCGGATTATGCTTTGGAGGTCCGTGGTAGAATTAGGCTTGAATTGGCAAAATTGGAAATTTGGCGATTTCGGTCGGCAGTGGAAACAAATTTGATATCGGGGTCGGGATGGAATTCCGGAAGTTGTAGTAGGTTCGTAGTGTCATTTGTGATGTGTGTGCAAAATGTTAGGTCATTCGGACGTGGTTTGGTTGGTTTCGGCATCGAGTGCCGAATTTAAAAATTTAGAAGTTCTTAGGCTTGAATCCGAGGGTAATGTAATGATTCGGTGTTGTTTCGAGTGATTCGAAGGTTCGACTAAGTTGGTATGTTGATATATGACTTGTTGGTATTTTTGGTTGAGGTCCCGAGGGGCTCGGGATGATTTTGGATGGGTATCGGGGAGTTTAGAAGTTGGAAAATGCAGCTGGAGCTGCTATTCTAGTGTGTTCGCACCTGTAGATTTGGGAACCGCAGGTGCGATGATCGCAGATGCGGAGTTGGTCGCAGATGCAAAAAGTTGATCGCACTTGCGGGCTCGCAGGTGCGAGGAGACTTTCGTAGGTGCGAAGTCTGGCCAGTTAAGTGGAATGCGCAGGTGCGCACCGGAGTCCGCAGATGCGGAAGCGCAGGTGCGAGAAAGGGTCCGCAGGTGCGGAATCCATGGGGCAGACCCTATATATAACACTTCGCGAATTTTGGTGCATTCTTCACCATTTCTATTCGGTTTTTGGAGCTTGTGGGAGAGATTTGAAGAGGGAATCAAGGGGATTTCGTTGAGGTAAGTTACTTGAGCCCTAATACTTGTATATATGATGATTTTCCACTGTTTAATCATGGTAATTAGTGAAAATGAGGGGTTAGGGCTTGAAAATTTGGGAGAGTAATTTAAGGATTTGAGGGACCAAACGGAGTCCGATTTTGATGAAATTGGTATGGTTAGACTCGTGGTTGAATGGGTTTCCGGATTTTATAACTTTTGTTGAGTTCCGAGACGTGGATCCCACGGGCGATGTTTGAGCTAATTTTTGGATTTTTATGGAAAATCATTATTATCTTGTGGAATTCATCCCATTAGCTTATATTGATGGTATTGTACTGATTGTGAATAGATTCAGAGCATTTGGAGATCGAGTCCAAAGACGAGGGCATCCCGGAGTCGGATTTTTACCCTGTTAAGGTAAGTAACAGTTTTAACTCTGGCTTTGAGGGTATAAACCCGGAGATTTGACATCATGTGATTGTTTGGAAGTGATACCCACACTAGGTAACGAGTGTGTAGGTGTGCACCGCGAGGGATTGAGACTTGGTCCGTCCCGTGAGGCTGTGAGGCCTGATGGATATTATCTGTGATTATGTGTTTATTTGTTGTTGAACTTGTTTGCCTTCATGTTAGAGATTATGCTTAGGCTTTATTCATGCTCACATTATTTGTACTCAGTCATAGAAATTATTGTACATGTTTACCTCAGTCTCTATTAATTGCTAATATGTGGTGATACTTGATGTGGGTTGTGTTCCCTTATTATTGATGATGGTGAGGCTAGTGAGGTACATGATTGAGTGAGGCCGAGGGCCTGGTTGTGAGGATATTAATACCATGGCGCGTGCGTTGTCCGCATAGCACGTGAGTTGACCATGCGGGTCCAGGTATTGATACCATAACGCGTGAGTTGTCAGCGTAGCACGTGAGTTGACCGTGCGGATCCAGGTATTGATATGATGGCACGTGAGTTGTCTGTGCTTAGTGCTTGGGCTTTGGGAGTCCCTCCAGAGTCTGTACACACCCCCAGTTAGCGCATAGTGTTAAGTGTTTTGAGTATTGAGTGCTGAGTGCCTGTGATGAGTGATGGAGTGACACTGTTGTGAGGTTGTATTTATTTGTGTTGTTGCTGCATTTATCTGTTAAACTTGTTTGTGGCATTTACTGAGTTATGGAATTTACCTATTTATTTCTGTTTATTTTTAAATTGTGAAAAATAAATAATTGGACTGTTTTACTTAGCTCGTCACTATAGCTCAGTTCCTTAGTTATTTTTGTTACTTGCTGAGGTGGTTGTACTCATGCTACACCCTCCACTTTATGTGCAGATTCAGGTGAGTTAGAGCGCGGTGATCGTTGAGTTCAGGCCAGCTATCTGTGGAGATTGAAAGGTAGCTGCTAGCGTCCGCAGGACTTGTTACTCCTTTTATCATTACTTCTTTTGGATTTAATTGACAGTTAGACAGTTTCATTTCTTAGTTCATAGATTTAGACGCTCATGACTTAGTAACACCCCGATTTTGGGGATCATTTCCGTATTTTCTATATTATATTTAGAGTTGATTTAGTTTATGAGAAATTAAATGTCGAAATGTTTTATTAAATTCTTATAATCGGTTTAGTAGAAATATTTTGGGAAGTAGGCTTGCCTTGTAACACGATAGGCACCATCACAACCATGGTCACATTTTGGGTCGTGACAAGTTGGTATCAGAGTCACGAGTTATGAGCAGGTTTAGTAGAGTCTTGAGGATCGGTATGGAGACGTCTGTACTTATCTTCGAGAGGCTGCAGAACCTTTAGGAAAACTTCACATTCTTGAATTCTTATCGTGCGGTATTGATTTATCTTGAAGTGTAACTCTTTGAATTTCTTCCACTAATTCGTATGCGCACATGGGCGCTCGGTATCAGTTGTGCATCGACGACTTGTGATTCCCTGGATGAAGTGCGAGATGTGATTTCTGTGTGTTGATGTCGGGCTAGTCTGGAGGACATGAGGCCGGGTTTTGACTATAGTTTGAGCACCGAGGTGTTGATTGTGTGAGCGCGTGCTTGTGGTACTTTTGGGGATATTTAATAGAGTATTCAGCGGCTTATGAGCCTTAAGGCGGTGTGGGTTTATGCTTGGGTCTCGTGTGGTGAGTCTGGGTTGAGGATTGTGGTGTTATGGCGGGGGCAAAGTATCAATTTGAAGGTAATTCAGAAGGAACTCGGGTAGATAGGACATCTTGGTAGTAGATTGGATTGGCATGGAAATGAGTATGATTAGTTCTTTGGGTGTGTATGGGGTAATGAGTTCTACAGGTGTTTTGTGGCAATGTCCTTGAGTTTGTGGTGGTCTGCGTAGCTTGGTTGAGTTAGAAGGATTCAGTCCTGACAGATTGGTTTTGTGTCATTGGGGTTCGGAGAGAGTTTTTGATGGTTTTTAGAACAACTCTTGGCACGTTCGAGGACGAATATTTGTTTAAGAGGGGGAGAATGTAACGACCCGGCCAGTCGTCTTGAATGCAGCCTACCTTTCCATTCTTCGAGTGCCGTTTATAACCATATTCCCCCATTTACTGCTCAATTTATGTCTTGCAATTGATTTATGAATTATCGGGTTAGTTGGTTCGGGTCCGGAAGAAAGCTCGGAGTGAAATGAGGCACTTAGTCTCATAATTGAAAAAGTTAAGTTAGAAAAGTAGACCGGATATGGACCTATGTGTAAACGATCTCGGATTTGAATTCTGATGATCCAATAGCTCCGTATGGTGATTTTGGACTTAGGAGTGCTTCCGGAATATAATACTTGGTTAAATTGGAGCAAGTCGAGGTAAGTGACTTGTCTAACCTTGTGTGGGGGAAATTTCCCCTAGGATTGGTATTGATGTGGTTATTGAAATGTGTTAAAAGTCATGTGCACGAGGTGACAAGTGTGTACACGGGCTAAATGTGAAGGATTATATTTTTAAATTGTGTAGATCATTGTTGCGCATTTATTAAAATATTATATCTTGTTATATTCTTCATCATTGATTAAATGTTTATATTTTAAATTTATTTGACTTTCTCCTGCTAATTGTTTTACCTATTAGTTGAAACTTAATTTCTTTTATTTTGTGCATTATTTGAAGGTTGATTTTCTTTAAATTAAATATTGTTAATATGAAGTATTTGACATTTTTAAACTTGATATTGAAGCAACGTATTAAAGATTTTGAAATATTATTTTTCCTGAATTATTTACTCCTGAATATTTTTATAAGATTTTCGTACTCATTGTGATGGAGCAGTGAGCTCTTTATTGTGAAAAAATATTGTTTGTTGAATTGTTTTGGCAAGTTAAATTATTTGAGCACCTGAGATGCAAATTATGATATATTGTGATATTGATACGCATGCGGTGGTATAAGGTCTGGGTATTGAAACGCATGCGGTGAAATAAGGGTGGCTTGATATGCATGGCTAGTAGGGGGAACTACTAGAAGTCACGCGGTGTGATAAGGATGGCTAAAACGCGGGATGCTATTTAGGGAAAAATATTTTCTTTAAAATAAATTATGAAGGCTCCGGCGGTGAGATAATGAAATGAGATATTGTGAATTTGTTTATGATTTGGGACTACGAGGTGGTAGCTCGGGAGTGCCCTTGTTGATATTGATTTATTGCTGCTGTTGCTTTTGATTATTGTTGTGATTTTCTTCAAGTTGAAAAGAATTATGTTTTGTTTTCACGACGTATTTATTTGCCATTATTTGATATAATTAATTGTGACATACTACTTGATTCATTTTCATTGTTATTTTATCTTATAATATTGTTTAAACATTTTACCATGCCATTATTTATTCTCCAGTAGGGCCTGATCTGACCTCGTCACTACTCTACCGAGGTTAGGCTTGGCACTTACTGGGTACCGTTGTGGTGTACTCATACTACGCTTCCGCATATCTTTTTGTGCAGATCCAGGTATATCTTGTCAGACCACGCATCAGTAAACTAGCTGTACGAGGAGACTTCGAGGTATATCTGCCAGCGTCCACAGACTCCGGAGTCCCCTTCTATACTACTATGTTGTCTTCCTTATTTGCTTTAGACTCTGATGTATAGAGACATAGAGAATAAATTCTTAGAAGCTTGTGACTTATTTCTACCGGGTTTTGGGAGTTGAAAGTTTTTGAATTGTAGTTTATTTATTTTAGATATTTATTATTATTCCGCATTGATAGGATTACTTAGTCTTAGATACTAGGTGCCATCATGATATCCTACGGAGGAAATTTGGGGTTGGGAGAGGGTCAAGGTCTGCGGACGTCAAGAATCTACCTCGATAGTATCCAACAGATAATCTCCCAAAAACTAGCAACCGTCGTATCCGAAAGTACCTGGATCTGCACACGAGGTGCGGAGTGTAGTATGAGTACAACCAACTCAATAAGTAACAAGACTAACCTTTGGGCTGAAAGTACTGACGAGCTCAACAAGTGCAGTCCAGTATATAAATAACAGTAAAAAATGTAGGCATTTTCTTTTAAGTTCAACACTTAAACTCCGTACAAGTAAAATAGATAAACTCTGCATGATATGAGGAATATGACATCTCTATATCTAAATGGCAAAATATATGTTGTATGTGATGTACCAAAATGGAAACCTCGTGTACTCACACTCTCAGAATACTCAGTCACTCAGTACTGTATATGGCCAATCCAGCCCATGGAATTCCATCTCAAATATATATCAAATGACAGTTAGTCACTCAGTACTGTACAAGGCCAACCTAGCCCAGGGAACTCCATAAACAAATGTATATAAATAAGGCAACTCCATTCCTAGGTAAATCCATCTCGAATATATATATATATATAAAAGGCAACTCCATGCCTAGGGAAATCCATCCCAAATATAAAGAAACAACGCTCACTGTGGGGGGTGCAGACTCCGGAGGGGCTCCTTCAGCCCAAGCGCTATAATAAATCAGATCCAGGCATAAATAAATAAAACATGTTGCAGCGTGCAGTCCGATCCCATAAATATCACTCAAAATCTCCAGTCTCTCGGGCTTTCAATGATATGAAAATCAACCCGACATGATGATATGATGTATCAGTGAATGACAACAAAGACTGAGATATGATATGCAAATGATCGATGTGACTGAGTACAAAATAGTAAATTTAAACAAGTAATTCAATAGCAGTAAGACCTATGTGGGTCCCAAAATATCGGCATGTAGCCTAAACATGATCTTTAACATGAGTCCCAACTCAATTTCCTCTAACACGTGGAAGATATATGGATAATGACATGAGTATTTGACTATGCAACTTCACAGAATCAATTAAGTCACAATTTCTATAGTGCACACCCACACGCCTGTCACCTAGCATGTGTGTCACCTTCAAACAATTCACATAACATGAATTTCTTGGAATTCATACCCTGAGAACCAAGTTTAGAAGTATTACTTACCTCAAACCATGTAATCCTTTATTCCAATATGCCCTTGCCTCGCGAGTCGACCTTCGAACGCCTAGAATCTAGTCACAATTAATTTGATTCAGTCAATACAAATTATAGGAATTAATTCCATATGAAAATGCTAAATTTCCAACAAAATCTGAAATTCCACTCAAAATTAGCCAGTAGGGCCCACATCTCGAAACTGGATAAAAGTTACAAAATATGAACGTTCATTTAACCACGAGTCCAACCATACCATATTTACCAAATTCCGACAACAACTCGACCTCCAAATCCTCAAATCTTATTTTCAAATCCCTAGGCCCAAATTCTCGAATTTCACCTTAAAAATACGTAATCTAGTCGAAATACTCAATGATAATTCAATATTATTGACTAACAATGATCACAAGTGACTTACCTCAAGTTTTCTCGTACATTCTCTCTGAAAAATCGCCTCAACCTGTGTTGGAAATGTCCAAAAATGCCAAAATCCCGCAACCCCTCTGATTTTATTTTGTCCAGGGGTTTTTGCATCTGCGGCTCACTTGGCCGTATCTGCGGTCACACTTTTTCGGTTAAGTTTTCCGCTTCTGCGACAGACCTTTGCTTCTGCGGTCCAGTCCCTCCTTAGCCCAGGCCGCATCTGCGACCATTTTGTCTCTTCTGCGGTCGCGCTTCTGCGAGGTTTCATCCGCTTCTGCGAACCTCACGCTTCTACGATGCCAGGCTCGCTTCTGCGAGCTCGCACCTGCATGATAATTTCCGCAGGTGCGATTGCATCAGTAGGCAGAAATTCCTAGCTTTGTTCTAAGTCCAAATTTGATATGTTAACCATTTGAAACTCACCCGAGGCCCCCGGGACCATAATTAAATATACCAACAAGTCCTAAAATATTATACGAACTTAGTTGAGGCCTCAAATCATATCAAACAACGCTAAAACTACGAATCATACCCCAATTCAAGCTTAATGAAACTAAGAAATTCCAACATCTACAGTCGATGCCGAAATCTATCAAATCAGGTCCAATTGACCTCAAATTTTGCACACAAGTCATAAAAGATATAACAGACCTATGAAAATTTTCAGAACTGAATTCCAGCCCCAATATTAAAAAGTCAACTCCCCGGTCGAACTTCCAAACTTAACTTCATATCTTTGTCATTTCAAGCCCAATTTAACTACAGGCTTCCAAATAATTTTTCGGACATACTCCTAAGTCCAAAATTACCATACGGAGCTATTGGAATCATCAAAGCTCGATTCCGGGGTCGTTTTCACATAAGTCAACATCCGGTCAGCTATTTCTACATAAGCTTTAAATCTTGGAACTAAGTGTTCCAATTCATTATGAAACCTACCCAACAAACCACATAATTATAATTGAACACTGGATAAGCAATAAATGGGAAAACGGGGTTGTAATACTCAAAACGGCCGGTCGTGTCTTTAAATTCTCTCCCTCTTAAACAAACGTTCGTCCTCGAACAGGTTTAGAATTATACCTGGAGTCTCAAATATGTGTGGATATTTTTTCCGTATCTCCCGATCAGTCTCCCAAGTAGCTTCTTTGACTGGCTGGCCTCTCCACTACATTTTCACTTAAGCTATGTTCTTTGATCTCAACTTTCGAACCTGCCGGTCCAAAATGACCACCGGCTCCACATCATAATTCAAATTACCATCCAACTGCACTATACTGAAATCCAAAACATGAGACGAATCTCCGACATACTTCCGGAGCATGGATACATAAATCACTGGATGAACGCTCGTTAAACTAGGCGGCAATGCAAGTTCCTAAGCCACATCTCCAATCTTCTTAAGTATTTCAAAAGGCCCAATATATCTAGGACTCAACTTGCCCTTCTTCCCGAACCTCATAACGCCTTTCATAGGCGCAATTCTGAGTAGTACCTTCTCTCCTACCATGTAAGCAACATCACGAACCTTTCGGTCGACATAACTCTTCTGTCTAGACTGCGACATGTGAAGTCGATCCTGAATCAATTTAACCTACTCCAAAGCATCCTGAACTAAATCGGTACCCAATAGCCTAGCCTCACCCGGCTCAAACCAACCCACAGGAGACCGACACCGTCTCCCATATAAAGCCTCATACGGAGCCATTTGAATGATTGATTGGTAGCTATTGTTATAGGCAAACTCTGCAAGCGGCAGAAACTGATCCCAAGAACCCCCAAAATCTATAACACAAGCACGTACCATATCTTCTAATATATGAATAGTGCGCTCGGGCTGTCCATCCGTCTAAGGGTGAAATGATGTACTCAATTGTTCCTATGTGCCTTACTCTCACTGCACTGCTCTCTAAAACTGTGATGTAAACTGCGTGCCCCGATCTGAAATGATGGACACTGGCACACCGTGAAGGCAAACAATCTCACGAATATAAATCTCAGCCAACCGCTCCGACGAATAAGTAGTACCAACTGGAATAAAATGCGCGGACTTGGTTAACCGATCCACAATCACACAAACCGCATCAAACTTCCTCAAAGTCCGTGGGAGTCCAACTACGAAGTCCATGGTAATACGCTCCCACTTCCACTCCGGAATTTCAAGTCTCTGAAGAAACCTGTCAGGTCTCTGATACTCGTACTTCACCTGCTGACAATTTAAACACCGAGCTACAAACCCCACTATATCTTTCTTCATGTTTCTCCACCAATAGTGCTGTCTCAAGTCATGATACATCTTTGCGGCACCCGGATGAATGGAGTACTGTGAACTGTGGGCTTCTTCAAGAATCAACTCACGCAGCCCATGTATATTTGGAACACAAATCCGACCCCGCATTCTCACCATCCCACCATCTCCAATTGTAACATCTTTGGCATCGCCGTGCTGAACTGTGTCCTTCAGGACAAGCAAATGGGGATCATCATACTGGTGCTCTCTGATGTGGTCATATAAGGAAGACCGAGGAACCACACAAGCTAGAACCCGACTGGGCTCCGAAATATCTAATCTCATGAACTGGTTAGCCAAGGCCTGGACATCAACTGCAAGAGGCCTCTCACCAACAGGAATGAATGCAAGGCTACCCATACTTACCGCCTTTCTACTCAAGGCATCTGCCACCATATTGGCCTTCCTGGAATGATATAGAATAGTAATATCATAGTCATTTAGTAGCTCCAACCATCTCCGCTGTCTCAAATTTAGATATTTTTGTTTGAATAAATGTTGAAGACTCTGATGATCTGTAAATACCTCACAAGACACACCGTAGAGATAGTGCCTCCAAATCTTTAATGCATGAAAAATAGCTGCCAACTCTAAATCATGAACAGGGTAGTTTCTTTTATGTGGCTTCAACTGGTGTAAAGCATAAGCAATCACTCTACCCTCTTACATTAAGACACACCCAATACCGATCCGTGAAGCATCACAATACACTGTATAAGAGCCTGAAACTGAAGGTAAAACTAGAACTGGAGTTGTGGTCAAGGCGGTCTTGAGCTTCTGAAAGCTCTCCTCACACTCATCTAACCACCTAACTGAGCACCATTTTGGTTCAATTTAGTCATAGGCGCCACAATAGACGAGAAGCCCTCCATGAAGCGACGATAATAACCGGCCAAGACGAGAAAACTCTAAATCTCAGTAGTTGAAGATGGTCTGGACCAACTCTGAACTGCCTCTATCTTCTTCGGATCAACTTTAATTCCTGTACTGGACACTATGTGTCCCAATAATGCCACTGAACCAAGCCAGAACTCACACTTAGAGAATTTGGCATATAGTTTCTTCTCCCTCAACCTCTGTAGTACAATACTCAAATATTGTGCATGTTCCTCCTGGATACGTGGATATACCGGGATATCATCAATAAATACTACGACAAATGTATCAAGATACGGCTGGAATACACTATTCATCAAGTGCATAAATATTGTTGGGGCGTTGGTCAGCCCAAAAGACATCACGAGAAATTCATAGTGATTATAGCGGGTCCTGAATGCCGTCTTTAGAATATCTGATTCCCGAATTTTAAACTGGTGATACTCAGATCTCAAATCAATCTTAGAGAACACCCTCGCTCCCTTCAGTTGGTCAAATAAATCATCAATACGAGGCAAATGATACTTGTTCTTGATTGTAACTTTGTTCAACTGCCTGTAGTCGATGCACATCCCCATAGTACCATATTGTTGTTTCCCAAATAGAACTGGTGTACCCCAAGGCGACACATTAGGCCTAATAAACCCCTTATCAAGAAGTTTCTGAAGTTGCTCTTTCAATTCGTCTGGTGCCATGCGATACAGAGGAATAGAAATGGGCTGAGTGCCCGGCACCAAGTCAATACCAAAATCAATATCCCTGTCGGGTGGCATACCCGACAGGTCTACAGGAAATACATTCAGAAAGTCTTGCACTACCTGTACAGAATCAATAGTAGGAGTGTCTGCATCAACATCTCTCACAAAGGCCAAATATGACAAATACCCCTTCCCAACCATACGTTGGGCCTTCAAATAAGAAATTACCCTGTTGGGAACATAATCCAAGGAACCTCTCCACTCGACCTTCGGCAATCCCGGTATCGCCAACGTCACGATTTTTGCGTGACAGTCCAGAATAGCATGACATGGATACAACCAATTCATACCCAAGATTATATCAAAATCAACCATACTAAGCAATAAGAGATCAACTCTAGTCTCCAGTCCCCCAATAGTTACCACACACACGGTCTACAATAATAGTATTGCCCGTTGGCATAGATACACGAATAGGTGAAATTATGGACTTACGGGGCATATCCAAATAATGAACAAAATATGAGGAAACATACGAATATATGGAACCAATGTCAAATAATATAGAAGCTTCACTGTGTCACACTGCGATAATACCTGTGATCACTGCATCTGAAGCAACGACATCTGGCCTCGCAAGAATAGCATAGAATCGGGCATGACCGGCCCCTGATCGACCTCCCCCTCTAGGGTAACCTCTAGCTTCCTGTGCCCCACCCCGTGCTGGCTGGGCGGGTGGTGAATTAACTGGTGCGGGAGCCGCAGCCTGACTCCTCTACTGAGCTGGACCTATCGAAAGGTGGGGATAATTTCTCTACATATGACCCAAATCTCCATACTTAAACAACCCTTCTCGAACAATGGCGGCAAGTACTGAGGTGGACCTCGAGAACTAGAATAACTACCAGAAGAACCTAGTACAGATGAACCCTGAACTGATGGTGCCCAGGATGAACTCTAAGCTGGAAGTGCACTAAGAGAAGACTGACTCTGTTGAGCACTGCATGAACCATTGCTAGCTGATGCGCCATGATGAGCTGGACGATCCATCTGAGTAGGCCTATAAGGTTGACCCATGCTGTGATAGGGCTATCCCCCAGAAGGAACACCGCTGGAATTACCCGGACCACGAGACCTCTTGGCCTCCCTCTCCTTACGCTCCTGAGTACGGACCATTTCTAGAAATCGAGCACTGTCAACCACTTTGTCGAATTTAGCACCTGCTACATTTCCCAGAGTCATAACAAAATGAAACTGATGGTTGAGGCCATTAATGAACCTCGTGATCTTCTCCCTCTCAGTGGGAACCAACCAAATTGCATGATGAGCCAATTCTGAAATCCGCATCTCATACTAGGTCACGGACAAGTCTTCCTAACGTAGATACTCGAACTGCCTGCACAGTTCCTCTCTGCGGGTCTGTGGCACAAGCTTCTCCAGAAATAATACGGAGAACTCATGCCATGATAGTGGTGCTGCACCAACTGGTCTGCTCCTCTCATATGTCTCCCACCATATGAAGACTGCTTTGGTCAGCTAAAAAGTAGTAAATGAGACCCCACTGGTCTCTAGAATGCCCATTGTACGAAGCATCCGATGGCATATGTCCAAGAAATCCTGAGCATCCTCTGACTCGGTTCCACTGAAAGTTATAGGATGGAGTCTCCAAAACCTCTCTAATATCTTCTGCTCCTCGTCATTAATAATAGGACCCACCTGAGCCTGAGTAGTTACAACCGGCTGGACTGGTAGTGCCCCCGGTATCTGAAGTCCCTGCACTACCTGCTCTGGAGTATGGGGCGATAGGGGCATGCGTACCTCCCCCGGCCTGAGAAGTGGCTGGTGCGACTTGAGCCGAAACCACCTGAGCAAGGCCAGTGCAAACAGTCAATATATGTGCTAAAGCCTCATGAAGGCCGAATCACAATAGGCACAGTTGGTGCCTGAGCTGGCCCCGCCAGCTCAACTACATCTGGAATCTGCTCCTGAGCTGGAGCAACAGGTGGTTCGACAGGTGCTGTTCCAACTGCTGTATGAGCTACACCTCAGCCTCTACCACGGCCCCAGCCACTACCACGGCCCTGACCTCTCACGACCCTAACTAGTAGCACTAGTGGCTGGCCATCCAATCCGGTAGTACGTGTTCTCACCATCTATGAGAGAATAGAATAATAGAAATTTAATGTCCTGAATCAACAAATTTGCACGACAGAATACAAGAAAGTGAAATTTTCCTAAGGGTTCGGCAGCCTCTTGAAGATAAGTGCAGTCGTCTCCGTACCGATCCGCAAGACTCTACTAAACTTGCTCATGACTGTGAGACCTATGTAACCTAGGCTCTGATACCAACTTATCACCATCCAAAATCCGCATGTCGTGATGGTGCATATCTTAATACTAAGCAAGCCGAAAACCTCAATAAACCACAAATACATTTAAGTTTGAAAACATAATATTAAAATTCAATATAAAAAATCTCACCAATACTGATATAAAAATACTCCTAAAACCCGATGTCACTGAGTACATGAGCATCTAAATGAAAACATAGTCTGACCAATAAAATCACTGTTTGGAAATGTAGGACAGTACAAATAATTGAAAGGAAAGAGAGTCAAGGTCTGTGGACGTCAAGCAGCTACCTCAATAGCCTCCAACAGATAATCTCCCAAAAGCTAGCAACCGCTGTGTACGGAAGTACCTAGATCTGCACACGAGGTGTAGAGTATAGTATGAGTACAACCAGCTCAATAAGTAACAACACTAACCTTTGGGCTGAAAGTAGTGATGAGCTCAACAGGTGCAGTCCAGTATAGAAATAACATTACATAAATGTAGGCATTTGCTTTCATGTTCAACAGTTAAACTCAGTACAAGTAAAATAGATAAACTCTGCATGATATGAGGAATATGACATCTCTATATCTACATGCCAAAATATATGTTGTATGTGATGTTCCAAAATGGAAACCTCGTGCACTTACACTCTCAGAATACTCAGTCACTCAGTACTGTATATGGCCAATCCAGCCCAGAGAATTCCGTCCCAAATATATATCAAATGACAGTCAGTCACTTAGTACTGTACAAGGCCAACCCAGCCCAGGGAACTCCATCCCCAAATGTATATAAATAAGGCAACTCCATGCCTTGGGAACTCCATCCCGAATATGTATATATAAATAATGCAACTCCACGCCTAGGGAACCCTATCCCATTGTGTGGGGTGCAGACTCCGGAGGGGCTCCATCAGCCCAAGCGCTATAATAAGCCAGATCTAGGCATAAATAAATAAAACATGATGCGGCGTGCAGCCTGATCCCATAAATATAACTCAAAATCTGTAGTCTCGACTCTCAATGACATGAAAATCAACCCGACATGATGATATGATGTATCAATGAATGACAATAGAGTCTGAAATATGATATGCAAATGATAGATGTGACCAAGTACAAAATTGTAAATTTAAACAAGTAATTCAATAACAATAAGACCTCTGTAGGTCCCAAAATATCGGCACGTCGCCTAAACATGATCTTTAACATGAGTCTCAGCTCAATTTTCACTAACACGTGGAGGATATGTGGATAATGACATGAGTATTTGACTATGCAACTCCACAGAATCAATTAAGTCACAATTTCTATGGTGCACGCCCACACGCCCGTCACCTAGCATGTGCGTCACCTTCAAACAATTCACATAACACGAAATTCATAGATTCATATCCTCAGAACTAAGTTTAGAAGTGTTATTTACCTCAAACCGTGTAATTCTTTATTCCAATATGCCTTGCCTCGCGAATCGGCCTACGAACGCCTCGAATCTAGTCACAATATATTTGATTTAGTCAATACAAATTATAGGAATTAATTCCATATGAAAATATTAATTTTCTAACAAAATTCAAACTTTCACTCAAAATTAGCCTGTGGGGCCCACATCTCGAAACTCGACAAAAGTTATAAAATATGAACGCCCATTCAACCACGAGTCCAACCATACCAAATTCACCAAATTACGACAATAACTCGACCTCCAAATCCTCAAATCTTATTTTCAAAACCCTAATCCCAAATCCTCGAATTTCACCTTAAAAACACATAATCTAGTCGAAATACTCAATGATAATTCAATATTATTGACTAACAATGATCACAAGTGACTTACCTTAAGTTTTTCCGTGAATTCTCTCTGACAAATAGCCTCAACTCGTGTTGGAAATGTCCAAAAATGCCAAAATCTTGCAACCCCTCTGATTTTATTTTGTCTAAGGGTTTTCGCATCTGCGGCTGACTTGGACGCATCTGCGGTCACGCTTTTGCGGTTAAGTTTTCCGCTTCTGCGGCAGACCTTCGCTTCTGCTAAGAAGCGTCTATTTTTGCTGTCGCGCTTCTGCGAGGTTTTGTCCGCTTTTGTAGACCTCACGCTTCTGTGATGCCAGGCTCGCTTCTGCGAGCTCGCACATACGTGATACTTTTTGCAAGTTCGATTACATCAGTAGGCAGAAATTCCCAGCTTTGTTTTAAGTCCAAATTTGATCTGTTAACCATCCGAAACTCACCCGAGGCCCCCGGTACCTCAACCAAATATACCAATATATCCTAAAATGTTATACGAGCTTAGTCGAGGCCTCACATCACATCAAACAATGCTAAAACCATGAAACATATCCCAATTCAAGCTTAATGAAACTAAGAAATTCCAACTTCTATATTCGATGCTGAAACCTATCAAATCAGGTCCGATTGACCTCAAATTTTGCACACAAGTCATAAATGACATAAGAGACCTATAAAAATTTTCAGAACTGGATTCCAACCCCGATATCAAAAAGTCAACTCTCCGGTCAAACTTCGAAACTTAACTTCTTGTTTTTCCCATTTCAAGCCTAACTTAACTACGAGCTTTCAAATAATTTTTCGGACATACTTCTAAGTTCCAAATCACCATACGGAGCTATTGGAATTATCAAAGCTCTATTATGGGGTCGTTTTCACATAAGTCAACCTCCGGTCAACTATTTATACTTAAGCTTTAAATCTTGGATCTAAGTATTTCAATTCATTCTGAAACCTCCCCGACAAGCCATATAATTATAATTGAACACTAGATAAGCAATAAATGGGAAAACGGGGTTGTAATACTCAAAACGATCGGTCGGGTCGTTACAGAAAGTATAATATTAAGTTGTTGATCGCCATTGCAGTAGATGTTAATAGAAGCATATTTTCCCTCTCATTTGCTATTTGTGTCAATGAAAGCCAAGAGAGTTGGACATTATTTTTGAACCACTTGAAAGAGCACATTGTCAGACAATGTTTAGGTATTTGTCTAATGTCTGATCGGCATGGTGGTATTTTAAGTTCTCTACAGAATTTGGATACATGGCAGGAACCGTATGCCTACCACTGTTACTGTGTTAGGCACTTGAAGGAAAACTTCCAGAGGGATCATCCGAACAACAGCTTACATGATTTAATATGGATGGGTGCAACAGATCATCAAGAGTGTAAATTCAGGAGGCGAATGGAATTGATTAGGCACGAAGAACCAAAAGCTTATCGTTGGTTGATGCGACATGAGCTTGACAAGTGGACTTTGCACGAGGATGGTGGTAGAAGATGGGAAAGTTTGACTACAAATGTGTCAGAGGCTTTTAACGGGTTGTTGAAGTCTGCCCATGGATTGCATGTCACCTCCATGGTGCGGATGTCATTCAAGCAGATGGCGAAGAGGTTTGTTGAAAGATCCAGATGTGCATCGTCATTGATGGAAAGGAATGTTGAATTTATGTCACATCCGATGAAACGATTTGAGAAATATAGGAAGCGAGCACAGTGGCATACATTTTTGCAGTATTGCAACGAGCGAAATATTTTTGAACTTCGCACTAGTCTACATCAAAACCGCGGTAATAATACCCACACCATCAATGAATCCAGAAGACTATGCTCGTGTGGGAAATGGTCGATCTATCACTTGCTATGCTCACATGCCATGAAGTGTTTTCAATATACAGGTTTTGCGGCGACGAGGTATGTTGATAAGGAATTTAGTGTTGCTGTATATGTAAACACCTATAGTGGCCACTTCCAACCAGTGGTGCTGAGCATTATTGGCCGCCAGAACCATTTAAAATGGTGTGTAAAAAGGATTATGTGCGTCAATGACAAGTGCAAAAAAGAACGCGGATACAAAACCAAATGGATGTTGGTGATACCATTTATGCTCGTAAATATGGTATATGTTCCCAAACATAACATGATCACCACAAATGTCCTTCATTTGGTTTGGGAAGTTGTGGTAATTCAGCTCCCGGTGGCAATTCATCCAATGTGCCCAATTTTCAAGGATAAACTTAGTGTTTTGTTGCAGTATTTTTTGTTGTAATAAATATCTGTAATAGTATTGTTTGCAATATTTATGAAATAAAATTAAGTTTCCAATAGGCTTAAATCTAACTTACATTTAGCATTGAAGATTCAATACAACAATTAAAAATAAGTTCAACAAATAAATAACAATTTTTATTCGCCATTATCGTCACTGTCTGGCACTATTTCATTGTCATTGTCTTCATCTTCTTCGACAACATTTTGTATGCATCCATCCGGACCCAGGGCATCATAATCTAGGCTTGCGTTGACACACATTTCTAGTACTTCATCGCTATCATCAATAAGACCACTTGCTTGATTTTTACAACAATATGGGTCTCCTACGTCCAACGCCTGCGGTAGAAACTTAGGTAGTCCCTCCCACTCACAACTGTTGGAAATACAGGATAATCAATGTCTTTATGCAATTTTTCATTTTCTAATAAATCCCAATACAGATCCACCATTCCTTGCAGGTATTTAAGATCATCCAGTGCATGGTGAACAACTAGTGCCTTTTCTATCTCTAAAATCTCCTTCATCAAATGCCGAATCACTTCTGGTTCGTCTTTGTGTGTGTTTGTTTGGAAGATTGCAGACAGTGCTTGTGGTACAACTAGCCCATACCAATAGCATAATACTTCATAATCACACATTGTTTAGTACATGGGAACCTATTAGAGTTTTTCACCCCAAATTCTCATACCTTCAGGATTTGAAGAATACGCTTCCCCCTCAATAATGTGCCTTACAACTTTGAGATCAGTGCGTATATTGATAGGCTTATTTTTCAAGGGACGTAGAATACCATACCACTTATCATCCACCAAATCAGTATAGCAACCTAGCATGTGTTTTTCAAGGTAGGGATCGATTGTGTTATGACGTATTCCATGTGGATCTGTTGAACTACCTTCACATTTTTGCCTCTTTTTAAACAACTTATTAAATGTTAGTGGAATTTCTGAAATGGATGTTGTAATGGTTCTTGAAATGGTTTTTGAATGCTGGATTGTTGGTTCAACTTAAAAAGAACTGAACTGCACGAAATTGTATATTAAACGTAGCGCATCACCAATATGCATTATGTGTATTGTCATGTCGACCTGAAAGAGTTGTTGACCTGAAAAAGCTACACCGACTTGTACCGTAAAGAATTATTACCACGCGAAACGTAGCGCATTACCAATATGCGTTATGTGTATTGTCATGTCGACCTGAAAAAGATGCACTGACTTGTACCGTAAATAATCATTATCATGCGAAATGTAGTGCATCACCAATATGCGTTCTATGTATTGTCATATCGACCTGAAAAAGTTGTTGACCTGAAAAAGCTGCACCGACTTATACCGTAAAGAATCATTACCACGCGAAATATAGTGTATCACCAATATGCGTTATGTAACCTAAAATCACTCTTATCTGCCTATAAAACCCCATGCATATTGCATTATTATTTGATTCGTAACCAAATGAAGAAAAAAAACCTTCAATAAATTTGTCAAGTTCAAGTGTTACGACATGTATGGACACAATGTTGTTCCAGGGTGTTACTGTGCCAAACGTGTGATTTTGAATCCATATTGGTCAAATTGTAATCTAGGATGCAAATGTTGGATGTGTCAATAAGTTGTAAGTTATTATTATTGAAAGTTATATTGATTAATAGATTATTTATAACATGTTAATTAAACATTTTTTGTTGACATCCCCATTTGTAGGACGAAAATAAACGTGGTTTTGAAGAATGGTATGATGAACCCATTAACTAGGAATACTACAAATCATGTTTGCTAAACATTTGGAATCTGACCGGTGAGTACGAACTCCAGATCTTGAAACTCCAAGAACAACTTGCGGCAGTGAAGAAGAAAGTGAAAGAGGCAGAAGAAGAAAATAATCGGTTAGAAGAAATATTTCAGTGGTTAAAGCATAGAATAACATGCGATGATGACTAAACAAACACATAGATGTGTTAAGTGTATATTTTTATTTTTATGTTATACGTGTCATGTATTATCTGTAATTTTGTAACGAATTACAATTATGTAAAACACACGTGCAAATCATGTAAAACATCAATACTATTACTATTAGATATTTAATGTCATATATACAACTCAGAATACATAACAATGAGTCCCACGACCTGTATGCTTTAAAGCATTGGCTAGCTTGAGGTGCATGACATCCTGCCCGGCTACACTATTAGGATCATCCTCATCACGTCACCTCTTTATCGGAGGGTGCGTTGCAACATGATCATTAGTAAGGCTGACAGGCTTAGTAAAAGCGGTCGTTGGGCCATCAGTAACCTACAAAATATTAAGATATTTTAGTATATGCAATATAGAATACTAATGTACGTGTTAGCAAAAATATTTAATGGTCATACCATGGTCTCAGCGGGTTCCTGAATAAGATCATCCATCTCTGATAAGCGAGTATCGCACAATGTGGCCTCCGTGACGGGTGATGACGAAATCTTTAAAAAAATGTAAACAATTTAGACATTACTGACTAATCTATCATGTAAAAGCAAATTGAAATAATAGTAATACAGACAAACCTGCTCCTGAGTAGACACACAATGCTCTGTGGGAATTTCAAGGTACACTAGAGTAGATGAAGGTTGTGACGTCTCGACCATATGTGATGTCTCCCTATCTGTTCCTGAAATATCCTCAGCAGCCCTCGATGAGGAGCCATAACTCAATCATCGCCCACTATGTACCTCTCATCTCGGACGATCCTCAACAGCCCTTGATGGCTCTGGACGATCAGGAAAATACTGATCCCAATCATGCTACGTAATGGCGAATCCCGCGATCAACATTGGAGCTGACAGGGTCAACTGTGAAGTCCCTGGAGATAGTTGAAGGCCGAATGATGGCATATCATGAGGAGCATCATGTGGCTCAGGGTAGTCACCCGGCTAATCATTTCTAATATCCTCCACGGGTGCCTCAACGCCCCCTTGCTAGGGGCCCTGTCCTCGCCGACCACCACAACCACGTGGGCTGCCCCTTCCTCTCTGGCCACGTCTGCCATGTCTACCATGTTCTAGGGACATGTGTGGCCTATGATGTTACTCCTCAGGCGGCACATAAGCAGCGTCGTAACCTAACAGCGCATCCTCTCGGGCACGTCTCAATGTGTCAATAACAAGATCAACAACCCGACGACCAAGCCCGTGCACAACTACCACTCCGCTGTAGCATCTCCATTCCCAACTGGTAGAACTGGTGTAAGACAATAACCAACATAGCATATAAAATATTATTTAAGGAAGAATGTTAAAGTAATGTAACATTATAAGTAAGTATAACAAATAACATACTAGTGCCCCATGCCTCTCGACGTATGGAACATACCGACTACCAGCACGATGAACGAGATTCTCGATAGGAAGGAGAGTAACACTGCAATACCAACCCATTCACTCATGCTCCCCGTCCAAACAGTCAGGTGGAGGGTATGGAGGAATCAGGCCATACCTCTGGTCCCAATCCTCTATCTGGGCCTCTAGCCAGGCCAAGTACGTCTGGTCGACCTTGCAGCGATCATCCCGCTGGTAATGTGTGGAATTCTAAGTAAGCGGAATAGGTGCAAGCCGTCGTCGACCAAACTGTCGAAGGACTCATTCAGTGGCATGATGCTCGACTATATCGAGACATATAAGTGGGACCGAAGACATCCACATAGCTCGACCGCGAGAGCAATAATCTGGCAATCCAACTATGAGCACATCATTGTCTGGCCTCCATATGAACTATTTATTAAACACAAGAATCGTGAGTAAATGTAAGACATATCAAGCCAGGCCAAGTAAACTAAAGTATATATGTACCTGAGTGCCTTCAAGTAAATCCAACAGATCCTTATAATAAGGGAGATGATGTCGAGCCTCGACCTCGTGGGTGTGGCCTCGCCTATCTACCCACCTCCTAGCTAGTGAAAGAAATGGTGGAGGTGGGTCATCTGGAGGTATCAGTGGCAGAGGTAGCTAGAACTGCAGGAACCACTCCCAGGCCCAAACCTAATATTAATTGTGGACGTAAAATTAAGTCATCTAGCCTATAAAGGTAAGCTAGAACAGCTCCACCCCAGCTGTAACCAGGTAACTCATCTAGCCTCTCCAGATGATATAGAAATTGTAAGCTAACTAAGTTTCCCGAAGTGTTCGAGAATAGAATACCACCAAACATTATCAGCAGCAACAACCTCGTCTGTTGGTCGATAGCCTCTGGCGGTGAGTCATCGGTAATCTCCGTGTGCAGCGCCACCAGATGCTGCATAACGGGCATCAGCTGCAAGCGACTGGCACCACTCAAAGCAGCCGGCTTCATAGACTGGAAACCGGTGAGCCTCTGCAACATATGTAGATAGTCCCCTCCCGTATAGTCCCTAAGAGAATGCGGGTAAGCTACATGCATACCATCAACGTGCAACCCGAATAGAACCTCTACGTCCTCTAGCGTGATGAAATGTGTGCGTCTCTGGTTGCCACCGCTCCATCATAGCCGTAATCAGTGTCCAGTCAAACTGCAACTGGCCGATCTCTATAATCCGGTAAAACTCTGTCCGCTGAAGGCGTCTAACTGTACGGGGATGAAGTGGGTGGTCCCTAATGAACTCCCAAAGATCGTCTATACGTCTGGGTGGAAGGTATGGGACAGACATTGTCCATCCCAGATGTGTGAAGACATATGGTTGCCCTGGAGCAACATTAGCTCTCGAACAGCAAGTCCAGGATGGGCAGGGGGAGCTCCATGACAATATTTGTAAATTGAACAATATTAATTAAAGTATTTTTCTGTTTAATCGTTTAACATCTTTAAATATATTGGGATATTGTTTTATATTAATATTGAATCGATAAATTATCTATATTATTATTAGATTGATACATTTTCTATATTATTATTATTATTATTATTATTATTATTATTTTATATTTTAGTTTCTTACATGTTTTGACTAAAATTCGGCAGGGTTTTGTTTGAACTATCATTTTTTCCAGATATTTTTGGGTTATAAGAGAATTAAATATTTAATTTTCATAAATAATCATGATATATTTAATAATTATTCATATAAATATACTGAGGTTGATAAATATTTTATATTATTATTTCATATGTTAGTTTATTACATTGTTTACTAAAACTCGGCAGGGTTTTGTTTGAACTGTCGTCTATTTTTCAGACCTTTTGGGGTTATAAGAGAATTAAATACTTAATTTCATATCTATTCAAGATATATTTAATAATTATTCATATAAAAATTACTACAAACTTAATAATAAAAAATATTAAATTTATTTCATCCGTAACCATTTGTCTGTTAACTTTTATATTTTGTCCAAAAAATCTGGCAACGTCTATTTTGTAATGTCAACTATCATAAGCTAAACTTTAGTATCAGTTTTACTATGCTAAAAGGCACTACATAACAATTAAAGGCACAACATAACACTAAAGGGCACTAAACAACAATACAATCATATATTATTATACGTACAACATTAAAGTCACATATGACACTAATTATTCAATAAAATAATAATATATAATTTTTATAATTTTTAGTACATAAATAAACTAATTCGGATAAAAAATAAAAAATTAATTATATCACAAAACGATCACAAAAAGCATACAACACAGTAAAAACAACTAATTAGTACTTTATATATATGAGTTTTACTAAAAAGTGAGTCGAAATACTTCGATTTAGAGTTTTTTAAATTTTAAAAAATTGATGATTTGACCACCGAAACGAGCTATAAAAGAGATCCACTACACGACAACGCTTTGGATCCAGTGTTAGCTTGCTAAAATACGGAGGGGACACGATTTTTGGGGGACGGGTGGGCTCCGATGGAGATTTTTCCTTAAAAAATATGGGGGGGAGGGGAGGACCGTCTGAAAGTGTTCTGTCGAGGAAGATGGCTGGGCCATTTTTTATATAAGTATAGCGCATATATGGGATGCGCTAAACTTACATGTCTTTTCAACTTCAGGTATAGTGCATCCCGTATATGTGCCCTACTTATATTTTGACCGCCATTTTAAATTAAAACATAGTGCATGTATGGCATGCGCTATACCTTAACGGACAAACATGCCGTTAAGGTATAGCGCATGCGATCTATACGTTATTTATAAATTGATCATCAGTTGATTTTTTCGCTATTTTTCTGCTTTGAATCTAAAAAATAATACTTTGATTCCGGACTCCTGAAAAAGACCCTTTTGCTGTTTTAACATGGATAAATAGTCATTGTCAAACGTTGGAGAACTCCCTGCAAGATCCATTTCAACAATTGTTGTATTGTCTGAAAGGCTTTGGCATTTTGTTTTCATGAAAGCTGCATGTGCTGAATTTAAGCGGGGCTAATTTGGCCCAAGCCCAAATAACACGCTCAACCCGTTTAATATTGGGCTGGTTATTGACCCGTTCATTTATTGGACTCAGCTCATCTTGACTCAACTCATTTCAACCCATTTAAAGTTGGTTGTTTTTTAGTCCAAATTGATCCATGAGTAACTTTACCAAAATATCTTTCAAATAATTGTTTTTGATATGTTATATATGACCATAACAAAAAAGAAAATATCTTATTTAGTAATATACAATTCATAAGAAAAAATACATATTAATTAAAGTTTGGTAAGAGTTGGGTGAGTTGGCTATGATCCAAATTTTTGTCCATCTTGACCAGCCCATCTTAACCCAAATAACTTTTGGGCGGGTCAGTAAACCGCCAATTTATTGATTCAATCCATTTTAACCAGCACAAAATTGGTCAACCCGCTCATTTGACACCCCTAAATTTAAGGAAGGATCAGCATCTCCCTTTCCTGTGAAATTGTATAGCTTGTTGCTGAAGAAATTGCAATGTCCAACTCCAATTGTATGCCCATGTTTGAATTTAGAGTTTAACTTGTGTACAAAAAGTCCCATGAATATTCCCTTGTTTGAATTTACAGTTTAATTTTTATGATTGTTTATACTATCAGCTTCTTGGAGTGACCTATAACAATGTATAATTGTGCATAATAAGTCTAATTTGATAATCAGACTATGTGGCAGTGTCGAATTTTCGAGAGTCAAACGAGTTTTCTTTGGCTGCGGCTTTTTCATATGCCTTCTAAATATTTTGAATTGTTAATTATTCTGACCTATATTACTTTTCACGTAGTTACTAAATATATAAATTTTATTTTAAAAAAATTAAAAAATTTATGTCCGAAGTCATGGTCAAAATTTAGAAGTTTGACTCTCGAAAACTAACCATAACAAACAAATTGGGATAGATAGATTATACTAATATTGTAAGTCTTTACACTATATATCAGTTTCAAATTTTTAACATCTTGAATTTAGATAGTGCTTCTGAAGCCCTTAAAATCCTTCATCTCTTCTTCCAGTTAGCACTTCCCACATTGGTTTCCTGAACTGCATGCATATGCACCCATAACAATGACTTTTAGAATTAAAACTGGTGCACAATTAGATGTGTTTAGCTCCTAATCCTAACCACTAAACCATAACAATATTTAATTAATGAAAACTAGCTAATAGTGATATTTTGTATATTTATGTCCAATGTATTTAACTCATATCCATTGATAATATAAAGAATTTGTACATGTTTAAACTGATTGTAATAGCTAACTTAGTCACATTTTTCATGTTAACTACTATGGACAGTTATAGTTATCTTATAAAGTAGCCTATAGTTAAAAATTCTTTATACTATCGATGCTCATACAATTTATTAGTAAATTGGATGAGTTTAAACAAAGAAGTAACTCTAACTAAATGAAGGTAATCGTAACATGTAGCAATATTGCCACAATTACAATAAAATTTAAAAAATAATGGACTAGACACGTGTGAGTTCGCGCAAAATAAGGACTTCAATGTTTATTATTAGTAATTGAAGTTGTCATAATAAACCAACGTCGCTTGTATAAAATTATGCTTACTTCACTTCACAAGATGTTTGAAATTTAACAACAATCGAGAAATACAAAAAATAAAACAGGTATTAAATAATATATGGTCAGTACCAGTGTTTTAAAAGGCGTGGGCGTAAAGCAGAGCGTTTTACTTATGCCTCAGCGAGGTGTAAGCCCCGAAGCACGAGGCGTAAGCCCCATAGGTATTTAATTTTTAATATTTTATAAAAAAAAATATAATTACAGTAAATATTTATAAACAGTTAAAATTACATAAAAATTGAAGAAAACTATAAATATGTGAAAAATATATATATAAATGTGTTCCATCCCTACAAAAAACTAATCAAAATAATTTATTATACACTACTTAGAAGCACAACTAACTCGAGTCGAAAAGAATAAAATTTTCTGCATGGAGGACAAAAAAGATGATTAACCTGTAATTTGAACTTTGAACTTGCTGATATGAAAGAGAATGGAGTTCTCTTTGTATTTGTTAAAAAACAATTGAATATTCATTGCTTTTGGGAGATATTAGCAGACTAGCGGATAAGATGAAGAATTGGGAAAGACCATGAATTAGGGCTTCAATCAATAAAAAAAAGGTCTTGACTTTTAAATTTAATACAGTTCAGTTCCTTTTTAAAATTTTTGAGTAATTACCAAGCTCACTTTTGAGAATTTGGGTATATTATAAATGATTTATTCAATAAATTTTGTTTTAATTTGAAAAAGTCTGTGGGGCTCACGCATCACTAAAAAAACGTGTCTCAAACGCCCGGGCGTATGCTCCGAACGCCCGGACGTACGCCCCGAACGCCCGGGCGTACGCCCCGAATTGCTGGGCGTACGCCTCTTGAGACTTTCGCCCCAAACCTTCGCATCGGGACGTTTTTGATGCGCCTCACCCCAGAACTTGCACCGAAAACGCTTTTTAAAACAGCGGTCCGTACGTACCCTAATGAAGCAGTCGTGGAAATGCATCCTCAGCAACTTAGCAGGCGACGTAGAATTGCTAGCAACACGTTTCCAAGTGATGTTCTGAACAATTTGCTCTGCTTGTGGATAATTCGACTTGTAAAAACCTTTTCTTAATTGACTATTGATGTGTCCTATTTTATCAAAAACTACTATAGTGAACAACAAAACCTTTAATCCTCCCTTCATCACCCTCACTCTTTAATTCTAGTAATATTCTTGTTCTCTACAACGTACTAGGTAGATACCTCAATTTTCTCATTCAATTATGTGTTCTTAGCTCTACTATATATATAATTGTTGGGTCCATCCCCATAATTGAAAAGAAAAAAAAAATTCAATGATGCCAAAACAAGTTTTGGCCTTGGCGGTGACGGTGACAACGTAGCATATGCAATTTGCAATTGCAAATTGCAAGTAAACCAATTCTGATTGGTTAAACTTTCGGCTGCTTCACCTATAAATAGAATCTTCCGGGTTCTCATTTCTACGCACCAAAACACAGAGAGAAATATATCATAGAGCATTGAGAGCAATGTGAGGTATTCACACGCGGTATATTTTGTGAGGAAAAATAGAGAGTGTGAGCGATATTATAGTAAAGTGGGAATCTTAAAAGAGGGCTATTTATTTTGAGTGTATAGTGGTCCCTAGAGTATTTTACTCGGGACTACTAGGTGTAAAATTCCTCTTTATAGTAGATTGTTTTGTTCCTCTAAGGCCCGTGATTTTTTCCCTTATTTAGAAGGGTTTTCCACATTAAAATCTTTGTGTCCTTGTTGTTATTATTATTCTTGTTGATTACCATAGCTCGGTACTATGTTATTATTCAGTTGTTATTACCGTGAATATTATTTCTTTGGGGGGTTTATTTCCAACAACTGGTATCAGGACACAAGTTCTGCTCGTTCACAAAAATACTGTTCACGGTCGGTAGTACTATAAAAATAAAATGTAAGGAGTAAAGTACGAGGTAGTGAAATTCAACGGAGATAGCAATTTCTCAACATGGAAAAGAAGAATGAGGGATCTACTCATCCAACAAGGATTACACAAGATATTAGACAGCGATGCCAAGAAGCCTGATACCATAAAAGTTGAGGATTGGGCTGACTTGGATGAAAAGGTTGCTAGTGCAATCTGGTTGCACTTATCTGATGATGTGGTAAATAAAATTATTGATGAATATATTGCATGTGTTATTTGGACAAGGTTGGAAAGCCTACATATATCCAAAACGCTAACAAATAATTCGTACCTGAAGAAGCAGTTATACACCCTACATATGGATAAAGGTATAATTTATTTGTCACATTTAAATGTGTTTAACAGAGTAATCACACAACTTGCCAACCTCGGAGTAAAGATCGAGGAAGAGGATAAAGTCATCTTGCTCTTGAACTCATTGCTATCTTTGCACGATAACTTGGCAATAACCATCCAGCATGGTAAAACTACTATTGAGTTGAAGGACGTCACATCGGCTATTCTACTCAATGAGAAGATGAGAAAGAAGCCTGAAAATCAAGGACATGCTCTCATCGCAGAAGGTAGAGGCAACTATGGTAGATCCAGAGGTCATGGGAAGTCCAAGAATCGATCCAAATTAAAAGCCAAAAATTGCTGTAATTGTGATCAACCGGGTCACTTTAAAAGAGATTACCCAAATCTAATAAAGGGCAAAGATGAAAGCAGTGGCCAGAAAAATAACGACAACATAACCGCCATGGTGCAAAATAATGATAGTGTTGTTTTTTTGTAAATCATGAAGAGGAATGCATGCACTTGGCAGATCCAGAGTCGGAATGGGTGGTTGACATAACGGCATCTTGCCATGCCACACCAGTAAGAGAAATATTTTGCAGTTATGTAGCAGGTGATTTTGGCACTATGAGAATGAGTAACACAAGTTACTCAAAGATTGCGGGGACATTTATATCAAGACAAATATCGGATGTACATTAGTTCTAAAGGACGTGCGGCATGTACCTAATTTGCGGATGAAATTAATCTCATGAATAGCTTTGGACCGAGATGCATACGAGAACTATTTTGCAAATAAAAAATGGAGATTCACTTTGGTAATTGCAAAGGGAGTTTCTCATGGTACGTTGTATAGGACAAATTCAGAAATATACCGAGGTAAATTGAATGCGGCACAATATGAGATTTTTACAGATTTTTGGCACAAAAGATTGGGTCATATGAGCAAGAAGGGATTACATATTTTTATCAGGAAATCACTCATATCTTTTGCAAAAGATACAACTATAAAACCTTATAACTATTGTTTATTTGGTAAGCAGGATAGAGTCTCATTTCAGACATCGTCTGAAAAAAATTGAATATACTTGATTTGGTATATTTTGATATTTGTAGTCTAATGAAAATTGAATCGATGGGCGGTAACAAATATTTTGTTACTTTTATTAATGATGCTTCACGAAAATTATGGGTTTATAACTTAAAAACCAAAGATCAAGTGTTTACGTTTTTCAGAAGTTTCATGCTCTGTTGGAAAGGAAGGCAGGCCAAAACCTAAAACGTCTCCGAACGGACAACGGAGGTGAGTATACTTCAAGGAAATTTGAAGAGTATTGTTCGATCCATGGGATCGGACATGAAAAAATAGTTCATGTAACCACACAACACAATGGTGTAGCTGAGATAATGAATCGCACCATTATTTTAAAGGTGAGAAGCATGCTTAGAATGGCTAAACTGCCCTAAGTTATTCTAGGGTAAAGCAGTCCAGACAGTCTGTTACCTGATCAATAGGAGTCCATCAGTTCCATTGGAGTTTGACATCACAGAGAGATTTAGACCAACAAGGAGGTGTCCTACTCACGTATGAAGGTTTCGGTTGCAAAGCTTTTGCACATATACCAAAGGAGCAGAGAACAAAGTTGGATGATAAATCTATTCCACGCATATTCATCAGATATAGAGATGAAGAGTTTGGGTACAGATTATGGGATCATGTCAAAGAAGAAGGTCTTCAGAAGTAGAGATGTAATCTTCCGGGAAAGTGAAGTTAGAATTGTAGATGATCAGTCAGAGAAGGCCAAAAATGGTATAATCCCTAACCTTGTTACCATTCCTTTCTACTTCTAACAATCCCACAAGTGCAGAAAGTAGAACCGATAAGGTTGTCGAGCAGGGAGAGCAACCTGATGAGGTTATTGAGTATGGGGAGTAACTTGATGATGATGTCGAGCAAGTGGAGTAGCCCACTCAGGGAGAAGAACAACCTCAATCTCTGAGGAGATCAGAAAGGCCAAGGGTAGAGTCATGCAAGTGCCCTTCCATAGAGTATATCCTCATCAGTGATGAGGGAGAGCTAGAAAGTCTTAATAAGGTGTTGTCCCATCCAGAAAAGAACCCGTGGATAAAAGCCAAGCAAGAAGAGATGGAATCTCTAAAGAAAAATGGCACGTACACGTTGGTTAAACTTCCAAAGGGTAAAAGATCACTCAAATACAAATGGGTCTTAAACTCAAGAAAGATAAACAATGGTAAGCTAGTCAGATACAAAGCTCGATTGGTGGTAAAAAACTTCGAACAGAAGAAAGGTATTGATTTTGACAAAATTTTCTCATTTGTTGTCAAAATGACTTCTATTCAAATAATTTTGAGCTTAGCAGCTAGGCTAGATCTTGAAGTGGAACAGTTGGACGTGAAAACTGCATTTCTTCATAGAAATTTAGAAGAGAAGATTTATATGGAACATCCAAAAGAATTTGAAGTAGCTAAAAAGAAACACATGATGTGCAAATTGAATAAGAGTCTTTATGGGTTGAAGCAGGCACCAAGGCAGTGGTACAAAAATTTTGACTCATTCATGAAAAGTCAAACTTACATGAAGACCTATTCTGATCCATGTGTATAGTTCAAAACATTTTCTGACAATAACTTTATTATTTTATTGTTGTATGTGGATGACATGTTAATTGTAGAAACAGACAAGGAGTGGATTGCAAAGTTGAAGGAAGATTTGTCCCAATCAATTGGTATGAAGGATTTGGGCCCAGCACAACAAATTCTGGGGATGAGATAGTTCGAGAGCGAACAAGCAGAAAGTTATGGTTGTCTCAGGAGAAGTACATTGAATGTGTACTGGAACACTTCAACATGAAGAATGCTAAGCCAGTTATTAGCACACCTCTGGCTAATCATCTGAAGTTGAGCAAGAAGATGTGTCCTACAACTATGGAGGAAAAGAAGAGCATCCAAAGTTCCTTATTCCTCTACTGCCGGAAGTTTGATGCATGCAATGGTATGCACTAGACTTGATATTGCTCCCGCAGTTGGTGTTGTCAGCAGGTTTTTGAAAATCCTGGAAAAGAATATTGGAAAGCAGTTAAGTGGATACTCATGTACTTGAGAGGTACCTTAGGAGATTGTTTGTGCTTTGGAGGATCTGATGCAATCTTGAAGGGCTATACATATGTTGATATGGCAAGTAATCTTGATAACAGAAAATTCACTACTGGCTATTTGTTTATATTTTCAGGGGAAGCTATATCATGGCAGTCGAGGTTGCAAAAGTATATTGTACTCTCTACAACTGAAGCAAAGTATATTGTCGCTACTGAAGCTGGTAAGGAGATGATATGGCTGAAATGATTCATTCAAGAGCTTGACTTGCATCAAAAGGAGTATGTTGTCTATTGTAACAGTCAAAGTGCAATATACTTCAACAAGAACTCTATGTACCATGCAAGGACCAAACATATCGATATGAGATATAACTGGATCCGATAAAGGGTAAAGAGTGGATCTCTGCAAGTCCTGAAGATTTTTACAAGTGAGAATCCTATAGATATATTGACCAAGGTGGTACCAAGGGACAAGTTTGAGTTGTGCAAAGAACTTAGCGGCATGAACTCAAGTTAGATGTCCGGTATTGCCTCCTTCAGGAAAATGAGTCTGGAAGGGGAGATTTGTGGGATCCATCTCCATAATTGAGAAGGAAAAAAAAAGAAATTGCAATGATGTCAAAACAAATTTTGGCCTTGCTGGTGATGGTGACAACATAGCAGACACAATTAGCAATTGCAAATTGCAAGTAAACCTATTCTGATTGGTTAAACTTTTGGTTGCTTCACCTATAAATAGAAGCCTTCGGCTTCTCATTTCTACGCATCAAAACTCAGAGAGAAATATATCTGAGAGCATAGATAGCAGTTTGAGGTATCCACATGCGGTATAGTCTGTAAGGGAAAAATGAGTGTGTAAGCGATATTGTAGTGAGATGGGAATCTTAAAAGAGGGTTATTTCTTTTGAGTGTATAGTGATCCCTAGAGTATTTTAATCGGGATTACAAGGTGTAAAATTTCTCATTATAGTGGATTACTTTATTCCTCTGGGGCATGTAGTTTTTTCATAATTCAGAAAGGTTTTCCACGTTAAAATCTTTGTGTCCTTGTTGTTCTTTTTATTCTTGTTAATTATTGTATCTCGGTACTACGTTATTATTTCGCTATTATTACCGTGAATATTATTTCTGTGAAAATTTATTCCCAATAATAATATATAGAGAAAGAGCTAGTAGCCAGCTTTGGAGTGTATCTTGACCGAGTACTAGTCCAAACACATGAAAACAGCTAAACAACTTTTTAATATTAATTATAAACTCCCACTTGCATCTTTAGGAGTTCTGATTTCCTCTTGGTTCACATGCTTTAAGTTCAATAATTTCATTATCCATATTCAAATTGGAGGCAACAAATGTTCGTTAAATAATCAAACTAAACCAGATTTATATTAGGGAAATATCCTTATTCTTTAAATGAGAAGCATCAAAATTAAAATTAGAAACTACACGTATGAAAGATAGGAATCCCAAGTTACATGAGTTGCATACGTACAATAAAATTATTCGAGCAAGAGTGTGAGCTGCTATTAGTGACTAACTTGCTAATAGAGATTAAATTACACTGGTAGTATTGATCTCGACCAAACCCACACCACAATTAAATAGCGAAGCGGTCGATGCAATAATAAACCCAACGAAGGTTGGGATCGAATCCACATGGAGTTAGAATATGGGATTAGGTATATATCTAAGTTAATTACAAGTTTTGGCTCCAATTACACTTCCACAAACTAGATTAGTGTTCTACTTCTACTTTACTCTATTGTTTGCAAGTATAAAACTAAGGATAATATTTTTGGTTTTGAGTTTTTCAAATGATTAAAAGGGATTAGGGTCGTGACTTCTACCTAGGTGGTTATCTAATGGGTTGTAAACTCCAGGGCAAATTTGATTAGTTGAGGTCGTGATGTAGCAATCACATTCGGGCACTCACTTTATACCTCTTGGCAGTTTGAGTGATTTTGCCCAATTTGGCTTTCTCAAGTCCAATTGGGTATTTGCACAATACAAGTGATATTAGCTCAAGTCGGGTATTACTATCTCTAGGTTTAACCCTTTAATTGAGACTATCAATTTCTTGAGTTCACCCCAATTTCATGTTAGCCAAGTTTTCCTAGACTTAATCTCTCTTTCTCAAGTAGAGGCTAAGTCAAATAGGCACGAATCAATATTTGCAACCATTGATTCTAGGGTTCAATCATGAACAAGGCTAAATATCACTAACCCAATCAAAAATAAGCCCTAAATTAAACACCCATCAAATACCCATACTAGGGTTGGGTTACAACTCTAGCTAAAGATTTAGCTACTCATGAAAGGAACAGAAATCAAAGACGAAATTAAGATAGAATGCATATTAATTGATTAGGGAAAGAAAATCTAATGTATAGATGTTAAACCAGTACAAAAATCCTCAAAATAGCAAATATAAACGGCTCAGGTGCTCTTCTCCAACGTCACTTACCCTAAAACTGACCAAACTTTCTATTTATACTAAGCTGAAAATATCTGATAAAAATGCCCCTAAGGAGGTTGTGCGGCCGCATAATTCTAGTGCGGTCCGCACATTGAGCTTCTGCGGCCGCACAATTATTGTGCGGTCCGCATTCTTAGAATTTTGGGCTTGGAACTTCGGGGCTTCTGTGGTCCGCATAAAAATGAGTGCGGCCGCGCTTCTGATTGTGCGGCCGCATAAAAATGATGTGGTCCGCACTCCTTGATTTTGAACTTGAATCCAACACTCTGATTCTTCACTCCTGCGGACGGCATAATAGTGAGTGCGGTCGCACTTCATATTCTGCGGCCGCACAATTTTGGTGCGGTCCGCACTCCTTGAACTTGCCCAAATACCATTATCTGAATCTCCTTTCTGCGGACCGCATAATAGTGGGTGTGGTCGCACTTGATATTGTGCGGCCGCATAATTTTGGTGCGGTCCGCACTGCTGGACTTTTGTTCCTGTTTTGGTTCTTGTTCACTTTTGACTCCTTTATTAGTTGATTTTGACTTTTTTGGCTCATATCCCAATATTCCTTCAAGTAAGCACATTTGTTTAGTTTCCGGGAATGTCTTTAAGCATTTTTGAGCTAAATCACAAGTAAAAGAGAGCAAATAATCGATCAAAATCCCTACTTATCAACTCCCCCAAATTTAAGTTTTTGCTTGTCCTCAAGCAAACAAGGCAATTCCCACCTCCACTAGAAAAAGAGATATTTCAGCTGGCTTAAGATGAATCAATCACACATCAATTGGACCAACAATTACCCATAACACATATGAATTATCAACAATGCAATGGTTTGACTTTTTGAGTACAATAGTTCTAATGTGACACTAAAGCATCAAAAGTTGACTCTATTCATCAAGGAAGCTCGCTCTTTCACGTAGGTCATTATGGATTCAAACTCCTACTCCTCTACTCTCCATTAGCGCAACTCACTTTAGAATGCAACACTCGATACAAGGATTATGAAAAATTCGCTCATCTCTCTCAAAAGAATGCCACAAGTCCGACTCTAAGTACCATAAGCTTGCCCCTCATGTAAATCACCACTAATGTAAGCTCACTCAACTTGAAATCATATAGGGCTTTTGCGGGATGTAATGAAGGCTTTTGGACCAATGTAGGACTTGTTGGAATAGAATAGTTTCATCTTTCCTTAAGCACACACATTTTCTCTTTTCGGCTCATACTTTCTCGACTCTTTGAGTCATTTTCTTCTTCTTCGGGGGAACTAGAGAGATGTAACGTCACTCTTTCTTGATCATGGCATTCATTTTTCTCCTTTTCTATTTACTTTAGCCTTTTATCCCTATTTGTTTTTGAATTCCTTTCAACTCTTCATTTTATTCACTTTCTTTTGGGCATTTTTTTTTGTTTTCTTTGCCTTCCCTTTTCTTTATTTCTTTCTCTTCTTTGTACCTTTTATCACTTCAAACTCCTCCTCTCTCCTCCAAACTTATGTTTTATCCCATTGTTTCTCAAGAATGCTAAGGAAAGATTGGGTGCCAAGAGAGGGTCACTACAGAATGGATAAAGGCTTGTAACGTGGTTATTGAAAAAAAAGCCTTCGGCTCAAAGGGGTTGACTAGGGTTATCACATTGGTAGGCTATGGAAGATTTAAATTTGAAACTGGATCAAGGAGAGACTACAAGCATTTCTCAAGCTAAGCTACACTTAGAATTTTGCCTAGAAAAATACTCGAGGCAAGTTCTATACTATTGGCACGGGAACTTGGACTTGCAATTCAATACCTCACCTCTCACACTGCTGGATTGCTAAAGAGAATGGAGTCGAGGACCCATAACAACCCTAGCTAAGATTGAGAATCACAAATGGCTCGACTGAACCACTCGATGATTGTTTGAGTCAACACAAGAGTCTAAAGGTCATAACTGGAGCTATTTTATGCCAACAACTTTGTTTTTAACCATAAGGTCAGAGGTAAATGTGTTGGTACCAAGTGAAGCATGCTCGAGACACTTTTATTCATTACTACTATATTTTGTCAAAACATAAAAGAAAACGGACTCAATCCCTTAAGAAGGTTGTCACGCCATCCATCGTTGGGAAGAGCCACCCGGTTCACACAAAATCCGCCTTTGGAAAGAACCGTGGAAATAAGAAAATCAAAGGCTTATTGTTCACTCAAAAAGTAAAAAGAAGCTAACAAATTAAAAAGAAGATACTAAAGTAAATAAGAAGTTATACTACTAAGGAAAAGCAAACTAAAGAAGCTATGAAGTAAACTACGGGAAGAGAGATAAATGAATATACAAACCGAAGTCAAATGAATATATACATAAGGGAAATGAATATCTACATCAAATGGGGAGAATATATACATACCAAAGGGAAAATAAGAATGAAAGAAAAATAGTATCAGCGTTATTACATGCCAAATGTCAAAGGTCAGTTAATCAAAATAGACTACCCCCCCAAATGAAAAATAAGCATTGTCCCCAATGCTTAACAAAAATAGGAACAGGGAAGGGGTAGAGAGTCAAGAGAACTCCTTATGTGGTCTCAGTCTGCATGGGATCATCAACACCCTTTGTCTCCTCTAACTGTATGTTATCATCTCCTAGTTGAGAGACAACTGAGTTGCTGAGCATCTGTATCATCTCCTTAGCAGTGTGTGCAGTTGCAACTGGCTCCTCAGACTGGCCGACTGCTGCCTCTGGTACTGGGACTGTCTGCTCCATAAGCAAATCCAATGGAAGATCTCCGGCATATGCAATCTTTGCAACCTCTTTGATCGGCTTCTCTACCGACTTCTTTGATGCCTGGGATCTACGCATCTTCTTGACCCATTTGCCCAAATCCTTAATGACCTTCCCATGCATCGCCAGAGTATTAATAATATTCTTCTTGTTCTCCAGAATCTTCTTTATTGTTTCCTCCACTGACAGAGGTACATGTGGCTCTGCTGGGGCTGAGGACTGTGCTGCAATAGCACTGGATTTATCAGTCGGCTTTGTAGTAGCTGGCTGCATCTAGTTGTTGAGACTCGCTAATGTCTGGGATACTCGCAGCGCAGTCTGAGGATATGTAGATGAAGTCAGCACTGATATTCTAGAAGAAGCAGGTGGTCCGGAAAATGAAGGTGGCATGGTTGTTGTCCGGTAGAAGTACCGGCTGCGGTGGATGGCTCCGCAGCTGAATCAGTAACCACTACCGTTGGCTCTTCAGATTGGCCAGTGGAGGTAGTAGCTTTACCCTTGAATTTCGGGTTGTCAGCTCCCTGAAGTTGGTACCAAGATAAAGGCTTCTTAGCCTCACCTCGATGTCATAATGCCTTGGCTCCACCCCTTGGTCCTTGAAGTACTCTATGAGGAAGTTCGGGTACGAGTAGGACCTTTCATCTTTTGGGACAGCCAGAGTAATGTTTGTGGATATGATAGCACCCATATTAATTGGGTACCCAGCCATAATTGAGGCTACCAAGACTGCATGGGGAAGGGGAAGATTGTTCTCGTTAAGGCATGGATCAATGTGGCTACATACAAATGTTTGCCACCCTTTTGCTTCAAAGTTTAGGGTGGCTCGAACTATTGGAACTTCTGCTGTGAGCCATAGAGGTGTTGACCCTCGAATTACCAGAATATCAGCTAGCCATGGGCGAGCTACATCACCCATAGCCAGCTTCTCCAGGTATTGGAATGCCTCCACTTTCTCAAACCTAGATACGTGTTCAAGGTGCAGGCATCAAACTTGATTTTCAAATTTTGAACTTTTGTCACCTTGGTACTCTTTTTGATATGAGCTACATTGGTGTAGAATTCCTTGACCAAATACTCATTGGCATCCATAATGCGGTGGGCGAACCATCTCCAACATTTTTGTTCCCGGAATTGTCGGAGGACATTGGGGTTGTGCTTGTCTAGATCTGTCATCAAGAACTGCCGCTAAAGAGTGAGTGACCGCATGCGGCCACCATTCCCTAAATTTAGCAAAGGCAGCAGCACTAACGAATCTGTCCTCCCATATCTCTGGTCTCTTTGATCTCTCCAAACCTTCTAC